>JAOBBB020075532.1:0-13879 GCA_025331005.2 Zoanthus gigantus
ACTCTGCAAATTGAACCTACAATTGTAATATTAGTTTAATACACTATCTCTTGATTTTCTTATTTTTAAAACATTAACTTGTATTAATTATTATTCTTGTGTGAGTTTAAATAAAATTGAATTGAATTGAATTGAATTGAATATTGGGATTTAGGTTGCTGGTTTGTGGCAGGATGGTAATGCACCTATCAATGTCTTCCCCCCTGGGGGAGGGAGGGGGGAGGGCAGGTTACCCGGGGGAATTTTGACATTTTGAAAGATTGATGGTCAAAATTCCCACCCTGGGGCAATCCCAAGTGTCAAAATCCCGGCCATGGGTCAGTTGAAGAATGTCAAAATCCCCACCCTTTGTGTTTTTCCATGGCTTAGGTATAAACATTTTCAATACTGAACAATTACTAGTCTTTTCTTCAATCTCTTTTGCTTCAACAACAGCGAACATTATTGAGCAATAGTTTTTCTTTTTAGAACCACAACAGTGAATCATCCAGAAACAATATAAACAATATTTTATAACTAATCTGTTCGTCTAATTCAACAACTGTGAACATCATTAATTGTTCTTCTTAAACTACAATAAACAAGATTTGTACTCTGGTTCCCAGGCTTTTCTCAATTTCTTCAAAAACCGTGATGGCGGACATGGAAGATTGTCAAAACACCCCCGGTGGCCCGCCCTCCCACCGGCTCTCAAATTCTCCCAAACGTTCGCCTCAGTTTTCACCAGGCTATGAAGGCACGGAAAACATGTTTTATTTCTTAAATGATCAATTTGATCCATTGTCTTCTTGTCAGATGATGTCCAAGTGTATTTATGTATCTCTCTATGGATAAACATCGTCAAATCCCTGCGCGGTTGCTTGTAGACTAACAACCCACCCCTCCCTAGGGTTAGTTTTAGGGTATGTAAGGGCTAGAGTTAACCCTAATCCTAGGGAGGGGTGGGTGAATGGGTTACCAAAACATCGGATTGATCCTGTTTGCCTCACATGCTTCCTACTATTCTTTCCACTCCTTCCTCCGGTGTACCCAACTTAGCGGCGTTCAGATCCCCACCACAACCAACATGTCACGTCTTGTGATGTAATCAATGGCGTCTTGTAGGATTTCGTAAAAATCATCTTTTTTGTCTTCAATTCTTACTTCTTTCCGTGCGCGAGCTCAGCGTATGTGGGGCTTTCAGTGAAGGTTAGCTGCAAATAAGTATATAAGATAAGCAGTTGCCGACCAGAACGACACTAACATTTGATTAAAGAGCTAAGTTTCTTAACTGATGCATGTGCTGTCCAGGGAGCACTGATTTGATTTTGTTTAGAATAAACTAGTTAGTTTTGATTTCAATCTGAAAATCCGAGCGTACAGTTGATTACAACTAAATTACAAAATATCGAATATTTCATAGCGCTTTGGGTGGCAGAGTTAATTTGGTCTTTTATCATATAATATAAGCTTGTTAATCACAATCATTACAATTTCCTCAACTGTGATTAGTTCATAAACTGCTGTATTTTAACTCTGCAAAATTATATTCGAACAGTGTAGTTGGACAGTTGGCTGTAATTGGACACCTGTAATCGGGCAGTTTCTTGAGCCAATCATTTTAAGTACTTTCAGCTAAATTCACCAATCATAACATAGATTACAATTACTATAGCAACTTAACAACTTACCCTTCAAAGCAGGGACCTTTTCTAAAGGCTGTTTAAAGCCATTTTTAAAGCTTTTTTTCATATTTATTTTTTCGGAAATTATATTTACCATAAATGAAAAATTGCGATTAAAAGCTATAATTCAAATGGCACTTTTTTGTTTTTTAAAAATTGTAATGATTATGATTAATTGTTACAGGATTCCATGTCGTCCAATTCAATCTGTAATCATACTCACTCTTCGCAATCGTCCGATTTTTTTCGTCACTCGTATGATAACAGACGGAATTGGACTCCACTCAGTCCTATTACCGTTATTAATTATCTTATACTGTAAATCCGGGATCTCAAACGCTCAATAGATTATCATTTCATTTGCAAATATTGAAGGTTGATTTCAAGACTTCATCAGGTGCTGGTATTATCAGATAATCAATAACCGTGAATTTAATAATGAATAATTGAACGCTTAAAGAAGAATCATCTTTTAACGGAGGTTGCTCGGAAGTTGGAAGAAATTTCTTTTCTCTTTTGCTGCCTGGAGCCATTTTAGATTTCGGAAGGTTTTGCATCATGCCTTAGAGAAAGTGGTAAGAAATACCTGATTAATTGATCACGTGGTTGTGGTATACAATAAATGTGCTAGATTATTTAAGAACTATATTTTACCTTGGCCATTAAACAAACCAGGTATTACTTGGAAAACTCTTTCAGTCTACTTTAAATTTCTCTTTGATTGCCTCCTACGTTTGTTTTTGCAGCTAAAAGTCTTGTTATAACAGACAGCAGTAACCAAGTAATTGGATTCAATTTAAAATATTGGGATTTAAACTGATATAGTAACTACTATTATACAAGAATTATGTGTTTGGCGCACTTCAAACTTGGAGTATGCGTTCAACAGTAAAAGGGAATGCGTCAATAAAGTTTCTGAATACAAAACATATAAATAAGTTTGTTAAGAAAGTTAAGAAGAATAAAAAAATACAGTTGTCTATTTATGACTGAATGTAATTCGTACATGCGATCTAATAATCATGGAAAGATTTAGTAACAATGATACACCGTTCTTCTCAACAGAGCTATATGAAGCCACAGAGCTCATGGTTCATTTGGTTGTATTGCGGGCTGCACATGTATTACAGATATCGGGAATTTTGAAGGGGATTCTTGAGGCATTAATTGTCTCATTGTTTTAAAATAAAATTATCGCTTGTTATTGCCAAAATTACATATTATTGCTGCCCTCATTAAATTGATTAAAAACTCTTTATTCTACAGAATTTGCTGGTTTGAGAAGGGAAGTGAACAAGATGCAACCAAAGATCTTACAAGAGGCCATAGTAATGTTTTTAGCGCTGTATGCATGCATATTTAGCAAAGAAATTGGTAAAACAAAGAAGAAAGTATCTTTAAATGGAATAGAAAATATTTCAAAACATAATGTAAAAAGAAAAAGATATGGATTAGCTGTTAATCAAACTTTGGAGAATTCAAGCTTTTATGTGGCAAAAGACAAACCAATTGAAAAACAAGAAGATGCCTCTAACCACTTTAGAAAAGCTAAGAAACGACTGACGTTGCCGGTTCGCAAAAAATGGAAACGAAGAGACCTAGAAGAGTTCCTTACACGGCTGAAGCTAAAAAGAGAGATGTTAAAAATATTTGCTAAACGTGGAATAAAGTCTGATTCAACAACAGACCTTTTAAAAAAACTAAAAAATGATAAACACAAAACGTTCTTTAATATTAGAAAACTTAACATAAAAAACAATCTGCCAGTAAAGAACTCCTTTCTAAAGGACAATAAAAAGGAGATGAAAACTTTGCATACGTTTGTAAAAGAATGGAAAATCCCCCCAAAAGAAAACTTATTAGACAAGAATCTAAAATCTCCTTTACAAACTTATGAAATTGAATTTAACTTCATGAAACAAGATGAGTTGCCTGAAGCAAAGAAAGAAACAATTGCAGGAAAAGAAACAAGCTTAAAAACTAATGGTGAGTCAACTCAATTACGATAATTAATCCTGTGTCCCATAATATGATGTTATTCCCCACGTGTAAAGCTAGTATAAAAGATGAGTCAAAAAGAAAAAAATTAAATGCTTTATTGATTTATTTTAGAAATACGATACACACTGACTTCAATTAAATGATTTGAAATTCTGAATGAAAATCAAAAAAAAGAAGCAGATTACCACAGATTCGCGCCGTTCCAAGAGCAAAATGTACTACTTTACTTTTCAAGCTTTGCGAACAGTTACTTCTTTATATCGTATATTAACTGATAAATCATTAACCAGCTACTTTCTTATTGGCAAGCTTTTCTACCTTTCCATGAGTGGAGCCGATGGTCGAAATGCTCTACATGTGGTAAAAGTGCTGTAAGAGAGAGAGCTGCGTTCTGCAACCGACTAATTAAACAAAGTCCTAAAGTTAAGTGTCCTGGATCGAATCGCCAAATAATGCGATGCAAAGAACAAAACCTATGTCCAGGTAAACTATTTGGTTGTGAATATGAATTTTATTTCATAGTGAGTAAAATTTTTCTCTGATTAACCTTTTTGCTAAAACTGTGTGTATCTGTTTCAAAGTTGATGGAGGTTTTACTGACTGGACACCATGGTCCGAATGCTCTTCATCATGTGGACCTCATTCTGTCAAGATGCGCATGCGTGTGTGTACCAACCCTCCACCTATGTATGGTGGTAGAGACTGCGAAGGGTGGCGTTTTAACCTTGCATTCTGTAACCTAAAAGAGTGCCCAGAAAAAGGTAAGAACATATTAAAAATTGACGTTAATCAATTTTACATATCGCTGACCATTGTTGTGTGATATTGTACCATACGTATTTTATTACACTACAGTTAAAATAACAAAGAGTTTAGAATAATCACAATCGAGTATCGAGAATCAAATTATATTACTCTGAGTTTATATTAAATGTTTCATAAACTAAGTTTGTTCTGTGCCATGGAGAGTATTTTATTACACTACAGTTAAAATAACTTCTTTCAATTTTGAGAATAAAAACCTTCTTTACAACATTGAATTCAGTTTCTCACATTTTTAGGCTGTTAAAGTTGTAGATAATAGCAACTGTCAAGTTGAGAAAATAAAAAAATTCATACTTGAGTTGTCTTCATTACGCCTTTTTTGCTTTAAGCCTCCAACACACCTTAAAAATATTTGTAAACTTATTCAACGAAGAGTTGCATTTAAGGTTAAGGGACTAATGTAAGTGTTTTGCTTACAATTAGACGCACGCGCAGTTAGACACACAACGAAAAAGAAATTTTTATGATGAACAAAGCATTGTATGGCCAGCAAGTGTGTCTAATTGTAAGCAAAACACAAGCTAAAAGTCACTAACCCTTTTAATATTCAATCTGAGCTCAAAGCGTTGCACGTTGCACGGCGCAATACATGATAGGTTTTTTAAAAAAAACTCTAACAGGATAACTTTATGGAGCAAATTACAAAGCATTCAATGGAATTTGGCAAAAGCTGAAATTCAAACAAAAAAAAAGAAAATTCAACATCTTACCTTGCTTTAGAATTCATCAGTATTCTTCAATAATTCAAAAAAAGAATTAGAAGAACTCAAGAAGAAGAAATTAGAAAAAACTTCTTAATTTAGTTTTAGCATATTACACTCGAACAACATATTTTAGTTACTCTGATGAAGACTGCAGCTGCAGTCGAAAATTCAAGTGTTTTAACAATATATATCCAAAAATTTTTATCTAGATCAGTTTCAACGCTTTTTATAAACATCTTTTACCATAGAACTCAAACAGTATTTGAGGCTTTTTCACACGTCAGCGAGACAGGTTCCTCGATTAAGTAAGCATCACCATCTTGTCAATGAAAATCAGGAATCTGTATATTTTCACTTTCTTTGTTCTACATCACAAAGCAAACCAATTTCAATGATTGTAAATCCGGTATTCAGTAAGTCTGGCAAAGGATTGAATTTCAATATTTAAAACCAAAGAGAAAAGCCTCGTACAAAAATGTTGCAAAGCTGCTGCGGTTCTACACAAGAACCTAAACTTTAAACTTGTTTGAAAGGCTCGACATTTTGGACGTGTGTACGTGTGTACATGTGTACGTGTGTACGCGTGTACGTGTGTACGCGTGTACTCGTGTACGTGTGTACGTGTGTACTCGTGTACGTGTGTACGTGTGTACGTGTGTACGTGTGTACGTGTGTACGTGTGTACGTGTGTACGTGTGTACGTGTGTGCGTGTGTACGTGTGTACGTGTGTACGTGTGTACGTGTGTTCGTGTGTACGTGTGTACGTGTGTACGTGTCGAAACGATGAATCAAAAAGCCCACCATAACACTTGAGTAAATACTCTGAATAATGACAACTTTCGTTGGAGTAAAAAGTCAAAAAAATCATTTTGATTCATATATCCAGTGTTCTGTGTTTAATAAAACAATTATTGAAGACTCGGTCATTTTCAGCTCATCACCACAGTTTACAGCTATTTGGTAAATGAAATATCATCATGGTTGTGAAGATGTTGATATATCGACCGAAATCACGTGATAAATTTTGATCAGTTGTGCGCGCGAATTCTTTAAAGTGAGCGAAGGTTGCATACTAAAGATGTACAGTATATCACTTGTTGTGTTTTTTTTCATTGTTCTTTATCCTAGCTTTAAAATTAAAACATTTGTTAGCAGAGATCTGAAAAATACAAGGTCTTTGCATGAAAGTGACTATAACTGATAATACCTGAACAAGAAAGTTAAGAGATATTAATATTGTTATGAAGTATTTAAATGAAGATTTAAAAAAAACTAAATACTTCTTAACCGCCAAAACATTTTCTAAAGGATCACAAACCGAAGGCTCTCCTAAAACAATCACCAGCGTAAATAAAAAGAATGAGGTTGACGGAATTGGGGAAAGCTATCTAGGCAGCATGAGAGGAAAGGGTAAGAGAGGAAAGAAAAAGCAAGCGGTAGACGTTGATGGTCTTCAACTTGGGACATTAGAGGACGGTACGCAAAATATAGCTTCTGTATCAGACCGAGACAGCAATGAACCAAAGACTCTTCTTAATTTAGGCCGAGGTAAAACTTTTAAAATATTAATAATAATAATAATAATATCAATAACAATAACAATAATGATAATAATAATAATAATAAATAATAATATTAATAATAATGACAATAACAATAATAGTAATAATATTAATAATGATAACAATAATAAATAATAATAATAGTAGTAGTAGTAGTAATAATAATAATAATAATAATAATAATAATAATAGATGAATATAAGAAAAGGCAAGATCGAGTTGGAAAATACTTACAACGGAAAATTTGCAAGCATTACAACAAACCATACGCTGACAAATGGTATGAACATAAAACTGCACCATTAGTAGAGAGAAAGGATACTTTGGGACTTCCCAATGAATGCAAATAGAACAATTCAAGCAAACAGACCAGGCATCGTCATGAAAGACCACAAGAACAAAACATACCTCCTTTATTGATGTGACAGTCCACACAGATAGAAACATTTATGTCAAAAAATTTGATAAGCTGTCCAAGTACAAAGACTTTCAAATTGAGATAAAAAGGATTTGGCATCTCAAAACAACTGTCATACCTGTTGTGTTGTGAAAAGGGAATTCAAAATCATTTCAAGTCGAACACTGGAGAACTAAACTTACAAGAAATACAAATAAAAGTCCTTACGAGTACGACACACCTCCGCAAAGCACTGAGCATATATCTGTCAACAGAACATTAAAAAGAATGCAAGCAGTAAAAGCTTCTTGCTGCCACAGGTATCCAAGCAGACGCTGGTACCTTGCATACACAACATTTATGGATGGAAAACTAAGTCAGCTTTGGCAGAAGGTCATAAAATCTTGGCATTGGCGGGCATCAAACCCAGGACCTCATGGATAGAAAGCAGAGATCTTACAAACTACGCCAACCAATCCGCCACTAATAGCATTGTTGACATAGATTTAATTTAAAACATAATTACTAAGAATAAAATTACTCGAGTGAGAAACACAACCCTTTCGCTACTTGTGGACTATTGCGCATTGGTGGGTTTCATAAGGTTCCAGTTCAGTGCACATGGTGGTCAGTTATACAAAAGAATCTCAGTTAGAATCTAGTTTGAATCTCATTATTTGACCTCCATCTGTCATTGACAACCATTGTGTTCGATATCCTCGTGAAACCCAAGAATAGTTTTAAATCCTATATTACCATCAGACGTACCAGTAAGAAAAGCGGAAAAATAGCAAACGTAACAATTACTTTTTGTTTGTTTTAAACGACTATAAGCTCCCTATTTAACAGGGGTTTTAGAGAATAATTAAAATATACCTTGTGACAATGACAATTTGCGTTACTTGAACTGTCATTTTCCAGAGCTGTCATATTTCTTTCAGAAACTTCTGCCACGTTTGAAGAAGAAGAAGACGTTGCTCTAAGGTTTAGCTTTACAAAATGGTCATCCTGGTCTCCCTGTACAGCTACTTGTGATAAAGGAATACAAGTGCGCACGCGTGCCTGCGTTGATTTGGATAACGACTCCGACAAAGATACAAGGAAGGTAGATCTAATGAAAAGAATGCTACTAGCCAATCAAAATTGTGCTGGGGACAAACTACAGAAGCGTTTTTGTAACAATCGCAAGTGTGCAGGTTTGTTGCCCACTAGTCTACATTAAATCGTATTAGTTTTAAGAAATGTCAAAAGCTGGGTAACAATATTTTTACCTTGATTATGAATAGTACCATGTGTTATTCAATACTGCTGTACAATTATGACTAGTTATACTGACTTGGTAAAAGTACTTTAATTTAATTAATTTCAGTGTCATTAGGCAAGGTTTTTCTTGCATGATAATGAGATTGAGATTCATGGACTTTTAATGTGTTACTGATTCACCTAAGATTGCTTTTCATTGACTTCTTATAAATTAAAAATTTTTTTCAATGTCATATCTAACAAATAATTTACCTGAATATCGAAAGGAAACAAACCCAACGAAAGGTAGTTTCCATATTGTAAACTTTTGCAATTGGATTATTAGTTCAACAACGCTGTGGCAAAATATTTTCACATGTATTTAAATCGTATTACGCATGTCTACAATATTGATCACCGCTGACTCTATAAGTCACATGAAACTAGTCATTAAGAACTTTTAGATTAGTGAGTAATCAGAAATCAAAAGTGCGTTCGAGGAGCTTGCATAGTTAGTATGGTTTGGGTCATTTAAAAATGGACAGATTGTGGCGATTAATCATGAATTCGTGGTACAAGATTCTAGCACCTAATATGTGCAATGCTATCAATAAAAAAATATGAATTTGTAACATATCATTGGAAAAATTTGTAATCGTATTTAAGCAATTACGGGACAGAAGCCTTCAGTTTTTTAGGCTTCAACGGGATTTGAACCGGGATTGGAGTAAAAGGGTCTGACACCTCCATTCTGAGGTGTACGTACAACAATTATAGTGACTGGGTTTGTACCGTGAGGTAAACAGTTGCTTTAATTGCAAGCATAGCTGCTACAATCATTTAGAAATCATTGTTTACACCACGGTGTTAATACATAAAAGTAATTAATTGATCTAAAGATATTGGGCTTTATGGAAATTAATATTGCAAACATTTAGGTGCATTACACTAATTTGTTTCTATGTTATTTAAATCGTAGTTGTTGTTTCCCAACCCAATGGAATGTGGTCAGATTGGAGCCCATGTCCCGTCACGTGTGGCAGTGGAATTAGCAGACGCATCCGGGCATGCCAATTGGAGACAGACGATTGTTCGGCACAAGTAGAATCAAAACTTTGCGGATTTGCTAGATGTCCAGGTAATTTGAATATTTATTTGTTACAGTTAAAAACTGACCACCTGCAACAGAGTTTTACCTAGATAAATTGTAAACTATAAAGTTTTGTTAGAGTTCTTTAAAGCGTTGACAACCACAAAAATTGTTTGGCTTTATTTTCAGCGCCCATTTCAGTGGCTTCATATTATTTACTAGCACGCTAGTGCTATCTATACTTAATATCTACGTTCTAATTCTTTGAACAGAAGAATAGTTCTTTACGTTTTGGAATAATAATCAAATTATTTTGACCACTAATCTCATAACAAAAATTACATAATACAAAAGAATTTCTCACCTATAAACATTTCGTTGTCATTGTAACCGAAACGGTAACAAAGGGCTCTCCTTTATTAACTACACCGAGGCATTACTAATAGAAGCAGAACCAGAAGCGATACACTGCCATTCAAACCAAATTAGTTTCATGCATTAACACATACTCTCAAGCAATGGGAAATACGACTTGAACAAGTTTAGATATGTTTATTTACCATGAAATCACAACAATTTATCTCAAATCAGCTCAGTTCATGTAGCTACTGGTCGTCACTGTATCACTTTTAGTGGACGGCCGTTACTCTGATTGGGGTATGTGGTCGACCTGCTCGCCAACCTGTGGAGAGATGGCAAAGCGATTACGTAGTAGGTACTGTGACAGGCCTCCGCCTATGTACGGCGGCAAGAACTGCACCGGTCCGGCGCTCCAAGTTGTAGTGTGCCCTACTGTCAAATGCCCAGGTTAGTGCGAAGATAGAGTTCCTCTAATATGCGAAGAAACACCTTAGTTCCCACTTTATGACTACAAATATTTAGTATACTAGCACTCATTTGCTGTCTATACGTCAGTAGATTGTTTATTACCTAGCTACTTCCAGTACTTTTGTTTTCATTCGAATCCCATTGTTAAAGTAATGCATTGCATTGTTCACCTTCCTTAACCCTGAGCCACTGAAATTGTAAATTCAATATGGAATTTTGCTAATGTTCGGTTTGTGTTCTTTAATCCTGTTGACGGATACCATAATATCAAATGTTTAAATGCATTTAATTCAATAGTAGATGAATCTGGAGTCCAAATAAAAAAGAAACCGTAATCCATATACAAAACTGAAATGTTGCTGTTGTTGTTGGATTTGCTTACCCTTGTTGTTGGCTGCTTTATGACATAGTTTAAATAAATGTTTGTTCTTCACATCACAAGACTTGAGACGGATGTAACTATAAAGTTTAATCTAATAGTAACGCAGAAATACTTCACTCTTCCGCTAATTTTGTTCAACATTTTACCAGGAAGTACCTGACTACAAATAGAACATTCCAGAATTCTTAACCTCTCACAACTTCAACCGTGTATAATATTTGGCAACTTTTTCTCAGCAATTGTTATTCCTTGTGTGTCACGAAATAGTGGATGGAGGTTTCAGTGAGTGGTCATCCTGGGCCTATTGCAGTCAGACGTGTGCTACTAACGCACTGTCACGACGGGAAAGAAATTGCTCAAGCCCTGCTCCTATGTATGGTGGGAGGGACTGTGTCGGGAAAATGGTTGAATTACGACCCTGTGGCACCCAGCCCTGCCCGAGTAAGATGTCTTAGTATATAGGTTGATATATAGGTGAATAATTAATTAGATGTGATGACAATAAAAAAGAAGTTATTAAGAATATATTTACCAAAACTGAACCTTTGTAGTATTTTCATTTAAGGTCTGAGGTCTTCTTAACATGACATGACTTACAAAGCTCTTTAATATCTCGTGTTGGAACTTGCGTCTATTCGCTTGAAATTCCTTGTCGATGTCTCATGTTTATTTCATGTAATGTCTGATTTCAAATAAAAACGCTGACTTCTATTAATTTAGTTCATTATTAAGATTAATATGATTTTCATATTTTAAATTATAGATTATTATCGGATTTAACCAATTTATAATCATTGTATTAGCTTAGTTTACTTAATCTTAGCATGATTTTAAGTCATAGTTTTTTTTAGTGTACTTGGAATGTATCTAATATGCATAATTTATGTATGTATATATGTATATATGATGATGTTGGCACAGCTGTCCACTAGCCATTAGACTTACTATAGTTTATGTCAGATTTAATGGTAATGGCAGCTACCATCGTTGTGCCCATTTTAGTAGCTGCAAGTACTTAGTGCTACCACGCACTACTATCCACAATTCTAAGTTTTCTGTTTTCAACACTTTGTTTAAAACAAGATTAGAACCACAGTATTGCAACTGTGGGAAAATACTTTATGAACGTAATGGGTAATTTATTTTGAGAAGATATAATATATCTACAAAAATGTAATCACCATCACTATCAAAAGGCGCTCAAAAACCGCATATGGCTTCTGTATGTTACCATTTTAAAATGACATTATTTACTGGTATAAATTGTTTCCACAATTTCCTGAAAAGTCAAAAGACAGAGCATTGTCACTCAATAGGTAGATGTGAATACTGCAAACGTGTACATGTAAGTGTGTGATTGGCTGCAACAAAATGCAATGCCTTGTATTTAAGCTTTCAAAATACATTGCATAGAAGACCTACTTTGATTGGTTGTAAGGTTTAGTAAATAAATTGTCTCAATTGTTTCAATTGCTGGGATTCCTTTGTATGTGATTCGCTCTTACGTTACTGGATGGCATTATGGATACGTTCGATTAACTAGCCGAGGCAGGAGCCATAAAATAATAATAAATAATAAATACAATATTTATATAGCGCTTATCCTAAATATCTAAGCGCTTTACAAATAAATACAGGTTTGAACAGTTGAGGGTCTTAGAAAGTCCGCTTGAACGGCTCACATGTTATGACGCAATCAGGCAGCCGATAAGAAGTGCCCTCTGTTGAAGAAACAGACCACAACACCGGGATCACTACCCTGCTCTTTGCGAGAAGTGTGTGGGTTCTTTTAAGTCCCGCGACAGAGAAATCGAGAGACTGGACCTACGGTTTAACGTCCTTATCCGAAAAGACGCGAAGGTCTAACCATTTGCAGATGTTAGAGCAAAGGTAGCACCTTCTCCTCAATTATTTTAAAACCCTGAGTGTTGGTCCGGCCGGGAATAGAACCCGAGCCTCCCGCACAGCAGACTGGCACCTTACCAACTGGGCTAACTAGATGGCCTATCACTATAAAAAGGTTAAAGGTACTTTTTATATTGTTACAGTTAATGGCAGTTTCACGGAGTGGACATCGTGGTCAGAGTGCACGAAAACATGTGATACACAGGCCTTGCAAAAGCGGGAGAGATATTGCACAAATCCGTCTCCAAGATTTGGTGGGAAAAATTGCGAAGGCGAGACACAGGAGACGAGGCCCTGCGGCCTAGCTCATTGCCCCGGTAATACTTGCGCACCACAAGGTTCTTATTTAGGAGTGCCGTATGAGTGTGACAAATGTCCCAGCATGGTATAGTTTCTTATCTGGTTTGCAACAAAGTAGCTGTTGGTTGATGAACCTTCTTAAGACCAAGTTTCAGATTTAAGTACTTTTCTGTAGTTTTAAATACAAGGGGAGAATAGAATTGTGTGTTATGTTCTTTCTTTTGTTCACTGCGGAAATGTCAATAAAAACATTCCCCTTAATCTTTCATGGTTTCTTAATGTTACGTTTAACGTTTGGCCTTACTTTTTTAGTTACGCACTTTACTCAGTTGATATATGTACTGTAATTGCTATATTTGACTGACTGAAATTATAACTTGAATTATATTTGTATACAAAAAGAGACAACATATTTTTTAACGTGTTTGCATGCGGTTGCTTTGTTTCTCCTAAAACAAATTAACCTGTAAAATACTTAAAGAGATATGAAGCTCTGACGCCCATCATCCGGCTTTCAGTTAATGGCGGGTATAGTGATTGGACACAGTGGAGTGCATGTCCAAACAAATGTGGAATCACTGAATATGAATCTCGCCGGCATCGAAAGTGCAATCATCCTAAGCCAGCTTTTGGTGGTAGACTTTGTAATGGACCGGCAATCGAAAAAAAATTCTGCCCTGTCATACCTTGTCCAGGTAATATATAATTTAATATAAAACAATTTTATATAGCATGACTTGATGAACAATAATTGCCTCACACCCAGCCTTAGATACAAAGCACACGTCACAACCTACACCGACTCAACAGGAAAGTTCTACATCGGACTCACTGAAGGCCCATTCAAAACCCGATACAACAATCACACATTAGGCTTCCGAGACAGAAAACGCGAAAACAACACAGAACTCTCCAAACACATCTGGAAACTCAAGGACGAACATGCTAACTACAAAATACATTGGACCATACTTGCTA
>JAOBBB020075613.1:0-13877 GCA_025331005.2 Zoanthus gigantus
AACTGATGAAAATGTTTAAAAAACAAAACAAAATGTTACAAGAAAATTCTTTATGTTCGAATGGTTTTCACACGCTGTGATATTTCAGTTTATTTTGCTTTCAAATAGTAAAACTAGAGCGCCAGTTCTCAGTACTTGCAGAGCTCAGTTCCGTCGTCCTCGAGCTTTTGTTTTGCTCGTTGGCACTTAGCAATAGCTATTACTAGTAATAATAATAAACTACATCTGACATAAATCAGAGCTGTCAACACCCAAAATTCTAAAAATTAATCTTGAGATTATAGGGTAGCCTTTTTTGGGAGGGGGGGGGTGAGGGGATGTACATAAGAGTCCCCCTCTTCCTCCTATTGCAACTTGCGCCGCTTACTAGGTACTTTTGGTTGACAAACAGAAACACGGCAAGACAACATGTTACAACTTGCATGCCTTTTGCAAGCTAGCTTGTCCACAATTGGCTGACGAAATATAAACAAGTTTTCCCTCCAAGACAAAAGCAGACGGAGACAGCGACAAGACAGTGTTTGTGTTCATCAAGAATATTTTTTCTATTTGTGGTGTTTTGACTGGATTATTGTGAAATTATAAGCAATTATTTTTGCCTTGCACAAAGTTTTGAAAACTTCTGCTTGTGTTACTAAAAATCATAAAAAAGTGGGAGATTCGAGCCGTTATGCGGGAAACTGGGAAAAAGGGTTGAAAATCTTGAGACTCCGCCAAATGCGGGAGATTTGACAGCTATGTACTGTAAAATGCAATTGTTTTTATCAGCTAAGATAGACGCTTTTGCTGTAGCTTTCTGAGAAAATTTAAAGCTTTTTTTTTAATTTCTCCATAACTTGGAATTAATATGTTTTTAAGTTAGAACCTTTGACTTTGTTTGCGATAATTGGGAATTTCAGTTTTTTCACGTGTTAATTTTGAAAGTCAAGCCATAAGTCATGGGTTGTAATGTTACAAATTTTTAGTTGAATCAATTTCGTCAATTCTGCGGTTGACACAGACAACAAGGTGAATAAATTGTCTTCAAACTAAGTTATTTCTGTTCATAATTCTCCTCAGGAGTACAAATTAAAAGTTTACTGAATTATCAATTATTGACATCTAAATGCGAATCAAACTTTTGGCCTGGCTAGTTTCGTGCTGCACGCATCAGATGAATTGCAAAAGAAAATAGATTATCAATGAAGCAGTGCATTTATTTTCAAACCAAAAATGGGAGAAACAAGCACTCTACATTCGTAAATGATTGATTTCGAGATCTAATGCGAATGGTTTTGTTTTGTGTCCGGATTAAATAAATAAGTTTCACAGTAGCAATATTTAGTCCTCGAACAGTTGTTCAGTATATATTCTATAATTCTAAACAAACTAAATGTTTCTCTCACAGTTTAGCAAATGATCAACATAAAATCGTCAACTCAAGCGTTATTAGCATACAAGATAGCAAAATAACAAAAGAATGAAACGAAAAACAACCACACTTTGAAATTTACCTTTATTTTTCGAACTAATGTGTTCCATGAACTGGTAATGTGCTGGTTACAGACACGAAACAGCATTTGTCTTTGTCTTCTATTAAAATGTGGATTCCACATGTCTGCTGAGCTTTAAAAGTAAAGACTTGGTTACAAATCCTGCAGTAGTCTAATTTAAAAACTCCATACAACAAAGATTCCGTGATGGCGGGTATGCGTTTGTAAGTAGTTTGAGCATTCCGAAGAAAAAACTTACCACCAGAGCTGGCCACATGCCTGCTGAATAACAATAAACACACAATTCTGCAAAACTCAAGGGCTTCAAGAAAGCTCTTTTTTACACACATGAAATCACTGCACGCTCTCACTGCCAATACCATGATGATGTCAGTGTTTGAGCCAATCACAACGCACATTATATTTGGTATCTTCAAGATACCATGGTGACGTCAGCGTCTGAGCCAATCACAACACGCATTCTATTTGTTATCTCTTGCGCAGCATTTGCATTTACCTAACAGAAAACACAAAAAACAGGCAACCCAGTAATTAATAAAAAAAGTTTAGGTACTGCGAGCTGAATTGAATGTGTTATACATGAGTCATAAAAAGATAAAAAAGAAATAAAAGGCATCTGAAATAAAGTATTATACTTCTAGATAATACGTACTACTTTAATTTTCAAACTTTGCAAATTTATGAAATATGTGGTCTGGTGGCTGAAATAGTTGTTTCCGAGTCATTATGATTTATGATTGTGCTGAAATTTGATTCAAACAAAACATGATTTACATGTTATTCTCTTAGCCAACACTGAATACAAAATATTGAAACTTAAAACAGTACAAAATATTTTACGCTAAACGATTAACTGACTTCACAGGTGCGAATGTATTGTTTTCACTTTACAATGGAACTACATGCATAAATACGTACGCTCCAATACGGAAATTATGCCTAAAATTTTTCAACCTACCTTGTTTTCGTCACAAAAACCGATAAACCTCTTCAGCAACTTCGCAAATCATAAACAAGGGCATACGGTTAGTCACACTTTGTCCAACGCATGCTTATAGGTTTGCTACAGCTGACCGATGTACTACTTGTTCACAAAATCATCTATAACCCGCCAGCCAGTCCAAAAATCGAGTTTGGAACTGGTTAAGTACTCGTCCCAGACCTACGCGGGTCATAATACCAAATTGTATTTTATTATCCTTTAAACTCAGAATACCTAAAAGAAACAAATTTTGCTGCTTTTCTTTGGAAAGGCAATGACAAGCCATGTGTTACTTTAAATGGTTTTGAACAAGGAGAATTGAAAATAACTGCTATAGGTTAACCATAAAAGCACTCAGTCCTTCTACACGGAAAAGCACTAAACTATCTCAACAGTGTAGGCGTTTTGGAAGGCAACCAGTTCACCTGCCGAAACGAATCGAAAGACAATTAACAAATGACATATAGAATAAAAAAGAACTTTTAATCGCATCAAAAAGATAAAACATAAGGAAGATCTATTGAAAATATATGTTCTTTTAAGTATATATGAATGGCGGTTTTATAAAAAAATGCTGTGTGTTATCAAATGGCTTGAGAAATCAAATTTATCGTTAGCTTTAGAAAATGGATTTATTATTGAAACAAACATTTTATTTATCTTTTTGAATTATAAATACTTCAAACTCAGGGCCGTAGCAGATTACTTTCAGAGCCGTAGCCCCCCGGCCCCTCCCCCCTGCTACGGCTCTGAAAGTAATCTAAAGGTGCAGAGTTTAAAAAATAAAGCCCAGCTTTCGAATCTTTCAATAAATAGTCAAGAGAACAAAAACTGAACAAACCATCATAGCTCAAGTGGAAGAGCTTTATTTGAAAAGCTTTTATAATCTATGAAGCAGAATTGTAAAATGCTTGCGAAACTGAAACAGAAGTAACGGATAATGTGGAAAAAATGAAAACTTATTGAAGTAAAAATAATTAAAATTAAAGAGAAAGAAAAAAGGTTATGTTTTGTAAGAAATACTGAATCATTTTTTTCTTTTTCAGGTGTTCCACAAAACATCCGTGAAACTATTGTGAGTGACACAGTTATCATTCTCTCATGGGATACTGTTCCTGGTGCATTGAAGTACCGTGTTTGTGCTCAAGAAATTGGAGTTTCTAGCAAAACTTGTGTCGAAACTCAGTCTACCTCAGGAGCTAAACGAATCGATCGGCGTATCACAGGACTCAAGCCAGGAGTGAATTACACATTTTCAATTGAGGCTATCTTTAAGAGTAAGTACCGATTTAGTTTCTTCGGAGTTGGGCTGCCTGTGGTATAAGTCAGCTTTCACTTAAAGTTTTTTCAACGACGGATTTTAGCAGTTTCTGAGCCTTCAGTATAATGAGCAGCGTTACACGAAAACGAGCATTCCAATACGTATGTCACAGATACGCGTTTTTTATCTGCCTTTAATCGATGTTAAACTTAAATAAATACACTTTGTCAACTTTGCAATATTTTTCATCAGCAATGTCAAGGTATCTGGCTTTTAAAAATAATAAACAATATGCGAGCAGCATTCCACTTGCTTACTGCAACAACTAGTATTAAATACTTGTTTTAATCAATCGTGTGTTAAGGTTAAACTAACGGTAATGCGCCATATTTTTGCTAATTTGAGTTAAGTCCTTGATCGTTGTTTTAAAATTTCTTAATTCCTCAGGAAAATCTAATTTGATAATTTGACGAGAGTCAGGTAAGGCTCTTATTATCGATCTCTGATGGAGTTTACCAACTGAGCTATGCAAAACACTAGAAATGCTTTTCCTGCTGTTGGATCAATAGGTCTCTCAGAGCTTAGGGGAAATAGATAGTATAGAAAAAGACTTTTCTAAATAGAAAAAATAAAAGAACGAGTGCTCAATAGATATCAAGTCCATGCATGGCTCTTTCATTACAGATGTTCGTGGTACAAAAACTCACACTGAGAGCCGGTCACCTAACTGTGTATAGATGTTATATTTACCGCTGCTTTTGCATACCCGTAGCATTGATAAATATTGATCAAATATTTATTCTTTATATTCTTTTTATCTAGAAATTGTTCCTAACCTGACATTTACACGTCAGAGTCCAACCACTACTATTGTGATCTGGGATCCCATCCCAGGAGCGATGAAATACAAAGTCTGTGCCCAAGAGTTTGGTTCAAGTGCCCAAAACTGCAAGGATATCCCTGCGGGCACAAACAACGCTCGCTTTCATGTAGTGTTCTCTGGTCTGAAGCCTGACACAAGATACCGATTTTTTGCCAAGTCTTTCTTCCAAGGTATGCCTCCAAAATTTTTATAGATTTTGAAAATAATACTTTATACTTTGCATTCTCACAGTGACTTATCTTTCTCCGGTTACAATGGTTCTAGTGAAAATAATGCCCTTTCCCGTCTCAAATCTCTAGGAGGGTATAAGGATGAAAAGTATTATTTTTCACAGGGTTCCACAACACCTTAAGCGAAGTCTTCTGATTTTTATTCAAGTCCTATTTTTTTTCATGAGAAGTCATGAGAAGATGCTAATAATTGTTTCTACATGTTCATGTCATTAATCTTTTACTTTTAGTTAACCCACCGGCTCAAGCCCCTGGAAATATTAAGATAGTTGCTGTGAGTCCCAATGCAGTTACTGCTACTTTTGATGGAGTCCCTGATGGAAACGCAAATGGTATTGTCACTGGGTACACGATTTATTATCAGCCTATTGATGGTTTACCAAGCAGTGCAAACATTTCAAAGATGAACATCAGTAGCTCCAATAGGAATGTGACCATAACAGGGCTTGAGGAGAATGTGGTGTACCGTATCTGGATGACTTCTAGCAATTCGTTTGGTGAAGGTCCATTAAGCACACCAATCACGATTAAAACAGAAGCCGGTAAATGTTTAAACCCTCACTTCCTTATCATTTAAATTCTCTTTATGGGTGGGAGATGTTAAAATTTTTTGTCTCATAGCAGTTGATAGATTTTAATGTATCTTGGCTATAGGTAAATTAATGCATAAGCCTCAAAAGCTTAGTAAGCATATTTCATAACCATACAACTTCAGGCAACGAATAAACAGTAAATAATATAATTCTTGTTTAGAACTGGAAAATTTTGTCATGATCGTAAAGCTTTTTATTCTATACATGAGGTTTCCTAGAAGGAATGTTGAAGTTCCAAAATATAATGTCTGAATAATCTTAATGACATTTAAAAAATAAAACATGTTCTCCGTGCCTTCATAGCCTGGTGAAAACCGAGTCAAATCGGTGAAAACCCGAGACGCAGTCTGCACCTGCAAAAACTTTGTCGAGGACTAAATTCTGACGTCTCGAACGTTAGTCCTTCGTTTTTGAAGCAAAAGTTGACGGTCAATTTACTTTTTCTAAAATGAATGATAACAAAAAGCTTATGTAAATATTTCTGATAAAACCATTCAAAATCTAGTAAGTACAGCTAATTGACAATACACCAAGCAAATTATAGGATTAACACAAACTGTGTTTCGTTTTTGCTTTCCAACATACTCTTCCGAAGAAATCGGTATGCTGACCTGAGCGGATTCGAACCCTCGTTTACTTTGTTTTATAGTTAGGCATGCTAACAACTACACCATCATGGACCACTTTACGCTGGCAATGTAGCAAAGTACTGAGGCTACCAGCTTCCCGGGCCTAACATTGAAAATACACCGCCAAATATGAACCATAAGATTGATAAGTAACTAAAATACAACCTAATGGAAAGCCGGTCGTTGAAGTTTATGTAATTCATGACGTTTATGACGTCTCACCAACTTAATCATAATTTGTCATTTCATCTGCTTGCATTTTGTCAATGTTTGATTTATAGCTTAGTTTGAGTTAGTTGTTCACTTCGAGCACAATAGGTTTTTTTTTAATTTATGAACATGTTAAACTGTTTTCCTGTTATATCAATGTATTTAAAGCTACCGGCCTAATCTCGTTCCCAGATGTCCTCGCGCATATCACTCTAGAAAGACATCTGGTAAAATCCATTTTCGAAGCATGCCAAATTTCTGGCACATTAATAAACTGCTCATCCGTGGGATTTTAGGAGAAAAATGGCGGAAGATTTAAAAGTCAGCAAAGAAGCTTTTTAGTCTGCCGTCCGATTCTCCCTGAAAAAGGCTAAATAAACTTAATCTAAAGTTAAAACCAAGCTTTGAAGCAGCCAGTCAGAAACCAGATCGAAATGGATTTTACCAGATATATGTCTTGCCCGCGTAAGCAGAGAAGAGAAACCATCTGGGAAAGTACAGCTAATTGACAATACACCAAGTAAAGTATAGGATTAACACAAACTGTGTTTCGTCTTTGCTTTCCAACATACTCTTGTAACTATTTATTATAGTTAGTAGTCTGTTGCTGTTGTTGTTGTTGTTGTTGTTGTTGTGCTGGTATAAGATAAATGGTCACAAGTATATTAGAAAAAAACGAATAACCTCGCTTTTTTAAAAATTTTTGTAGCTCAATGGGTAGAGTGTCCCCCGCCATGTCATGAGGGTCATATTAAAGTTCACATCTGTTTTTTTCTGAGTATTATTTGTTTTAAAAGGAAGACAGAATATAAAAGGCCTTTTTAAAAAAAGAAGACAAAGATACTTTAGGGTTCGAACTGCAACTCATACAATAAAATCTTTTCTTCTAGTTCAAATACAGTACAACCAGCAAATGAGTTTCTTTAATGGCCGTTACATCGTCTTCTGGTTCTACGACCCAGCCACGGACGTAGTGCACTACAGGATTGTGGTCAAGAACTCCACCGGTTGGGCTGGAGTAGGTCTCTCCACGAAAAAAGATATTTCGGTCAGCGGTTTTGATTTTATAGTCGGAGGGCTATATCCAAACGGAACAGCTTTTGTTAAGGTGAGTTAGCAGCTTCTGTTGTGAAAAATCTGTGCTGCCGTGGTTTAAAAGACTGATGACCTAAACTCATATTGTAACATAACTTTCAGTTGTCAAAATTAAAGAAAGCTTGTGTTACTCTCAAACACTTGTAATTCATTTCAAAATTGTTTGCCACGCTTTTCACTTTAGAAGTTAAGTCCGTATTTAAAACAATTAGAAAATTTGTGCTTCACAAACTTAATGACGCAACATATGCTACAGTTAACGTGACTAGTTAAGTTCTTTATTTAACCGTTACCATGGTTAATTGGCGCTGTTTATAAGATCTCTGCCTTCCGACTACAAGGAGGTCCCCGGTTCGTTTCCCGGCTCTGCCGAGATTTGAATAGTTGTGCGACCTCTTTTTCGCCAAAGCTAACTCAGCTTTCCATCCTTCCGGGGTAGGTAAATGAGTAACAGCGTCTGTTAGGAGCTGACATGCGAAGGATTAGTGACCCGTCCAGCGGAGTCAAAGACTCTCATCCGCATAAGTCTACAGAATACGGAGTAGGCTCCATGGGCCACTTGGCTCGTAATGGATTTAGTTTAGCACATAGATGTTGGTTAGCATATGGTTAGCGAATTTATGAAATGAATGCTATTTATCCTTTATGTCTAAGTTAGTGGTCAAATTTGTTTGCACACTTTTCACTTTAGAAATTTTGTCCGTATTTAAAAAAGTTGGCAAAGTTTACGCAGGCGTCAACATAAACTAAATTAACTTAAAATTTCTTAGCCTGCACTGTTTTTTTTTAATATTATTAGATTATTATATTTTGGATTTCAGTTATCATTACATGATAATTTCCATTATTATTTCCAATTGGTTGTAATGAATACTTCCTCCAAGAAAGTTCTTAGCAACGTTTGTTTTATTTAGGATTATTACTTTTCATCAAATGGTTCACAACCTGTTCAAGACTCCATACAGAACGTTGTGATTCGATCAATCACATCTGAGAATGGTGGAATTACTATGGAGTTTTCTCGTAAGAGGAACACTGGAGATAGCAATGATATCAGCATTGAGGTTAGTATGTAGTAAATTCTCGACAGTGTTGGTGCCATGTCAGACGTGCTGTGGTACGATTCTTGTGGTTCTAGAGTCCCATCGACGCCCCATTCCTCGGTCCCCAGGACACGGCTTCAACCACAATTTCACGGTTCAATACGCAATTTAATTAGATGTGAAACAGAAACCTAAAAAGCTCATTCAAATTTTGTCGATATCAATCAAGTTTAAACTGAATCATTCACTATCTAAATTAGCCTCCCCGCAGACGTTTTTGTGTCAGTCCTTCCCAGTTCCCTCCCCCACAAACTTCTGCTGAACCTAGCTGAACATTCCATTCCCAAAACTGACGAATCAAAATTTAGCTTCCGTTTTCCGGTGGCTAGTGCCAGTTCCTCGCTACTTTTTTGCAGCATTTTTCTAAAAATGGCGGGTTTTGAGTTAGCTAGAAAGATCGTGTGCGAAAAATTCCAAATAAAATCTCTAAATAACCATCAAAGACAAGCTTTGCGTGCCTTTGTTTGTAAAGAATGTGATGTGCTAGTTAACCTTCCGAATGGTTACGGAAAATCTCTCATTTATCAATCTTTTCCTTTGATTTTCGATGTGTTAGATCCACAAGTACAAAACCACATAGTTGTTGTTTCGCCACTCGTTAATCTTATACAATGACCAGGTCCACAATCTTAAGTAGCTTGGTATTGCAGCCATCAACCTGAGCGCGAGGGGAAGGAACTGGGAAGGACTTACACGAAAACGAATGCGGGAGGCTATATCTAAATCGGCACAAGCTAGAAGTTCAAACAATGACAGGCTGAGCAGCAGAAGGACCGTACGTGGAGCAAGATATAACAAAACAAAGGCTTCGAGCGTTAAATAATATATGTGCCAGAATTGACCAGTAAATCTCGGATTAACAAGTTTTTTCATGGAAAATCCAAACAGTATTTTGTATTTCATTTTATATTTTCCTTAGAGAAGCAATTGCTGCTGTAGTTTTTGCTTAATCCAGAGTTATATTTAACCCAGCTTTGAACAACCCAGCCCTGGCTATTGAGATATAAATAAATTTTGATTTATTTTTTTCTGAAATTGGTATTTGGTGGAAAACTATTTTAAAATGATCTAGCTAGTTTTAGATATTTTTAAAATGATTTGATTGGTTTTGACCGCTTTTGTTTAAAAGGATATGTACTTGATTATTAACAATGCGGCTTGCAGTGGAATTTAGCGATTGTTTTTGACTTTAGTCAGCATGCTTCTGTATTGATCATAGCAAGCGAGAGCTACTGAAAACTAACAATAGTATTTTTTGGTTATAAAGCTAACAAACTTTGTGGTTTTTTTTTCTTGTTTTTAGGGCAAAGAATATCTTGTTGTTGGTTTTAATCCTTTTTCTATTACTTTTGATTTTAATGGAGCTGGTACCCAAACCAGCCAATCTCAGAATAGGGTTAATACTCTTGCCTCAGGTAAGAAACTTAGCTAACTCAAACTTTGTCACAAAATGTATAAAGATGATGATGATAATGTAGTCTTAATAATTACTATTAAAATATTTATTCTTTTACGTCAATAAACAGGAGTTGAAAAACTTGTTGAAAGTAGAAATGTCTTTTTGAAATATCTTCAAAATGTCGGCAAAACATTGCATTAATCTTCGAAACAAAAGACTTTCTATATTTCATAAAAAAAATAAGTCTCCGGACCTATATAAATATTTATTACATATAGATATGAATGTTTTACCGAAACTACATCTGGTATAAGAGTGAGATATTTTCCATATCCTCACTAGTGAAGATATCGCTGACGTCATTCCTTTGTTTTTCCTTTGTTTTTCGTCTAGTTTTTTTTCATTTTCGAAACACTCATATCTATGTAATAAAAAGAAAATTACACGTTGGTTTGAGCATATGAAGTTTATCTTCTCATGGAAAAAAGATTTCAAATATTTTTTCCACTCGAAGATAAACTTCATGTTCGCGCCACCGTGTAATATCCTATATATATAGCATTCTTAGGCCCAACGGAGCCAAAAGCAGCTTTTAGTAATGAAAGTATTTGTTTTATTTACATTATTACAACGTTCTACCTTCCTCCCACTTGCTACAGGCTGTCACTCCTCCAATCAGAGCCATTTCCCCACAGATGAGTCGTTTACCGTAAGTGGTATCTTCGTCATTAAGCTGCACATGGACAAAAAAATAACACATATAAGTGTGGGTCGAACCCGATTCTGGAAAAAGAACTCACCAACTCCTTCATTGAGTTAGGGATAGGGTCAACCTTCGAGTCCACGGGGCTAATCACACTGGTAGAAACTACAACAGCGCTGGACGATACTGTCCTTAAGACGAAGATCACAAAGGTTTTGACCCTGATTTGTCATCGATAAACTTAAACTGTGTTCTACAAACTATTCAACCAATATCTTACCTTAAGTCGCTCAATCCACAGGTCTGCACACTTTCTTTCATAATCACTTCCCTATCGTAAGAAATGATTAAGGATAACTAAAACTAACTACCATCAAAATGTAAATTCATGTTTTTATTGTTAGTAAATAGAGGAAAAATATAATTTGATCAATTTTATCTCTTATTCAAACTGAGGAAGAAAAGTTAACTCCTATTCATTAATATTTGTTAAGAAAAACAGAAAGACTAACCAAAAAGAAAAAAACAACAATTAAGTAAAACTACAATGAACACAAAAACTATATTATAAAATACTTTGGATAGTACGTGCGTTTTGATTGGTTAACAAGTGTGTTTTCATGATGTGTTACTTTCTTACATTTGTTTAATTTTTCAACATGAAGAAAAGTTTTATTATTCTATTTAAGGCCTTGCGTCTACAATCAAAACTACGTGATCAAAAAATTGTAAATTGTATTAAAGCAAAACTGTGGTTCTATAAAAAATTTAAGCACGCTGCATGACCAATCAAAAAGCGAGTTATATTTGTTTTACTTCCTTTTAAATCTTACCGTCCAGGTAACATGTCGAGGAACATTTTGTGTTAAAATTATGTGATTGCTGCTCCACAACTGTTTCCCATCTGTAGTGACAAGGGCGAATGAAAATCAGTGTTTTGGAAATGTATATATCAACAACCGATCATGTCAAAACCAGTACCGTACTTTGAAGAACTAAGAAAGATCACAAGTACCTGGCTGGGTAGTTTTTATAGCTGAGACAACAAATGAATCTGCGAAAACAATTGATCCGAGGGTTTTGCCTTCATGCTCCAGACTTGGTACGTCGTAAAGAGAAAGACTTGCCTGAAGACATGTAATAGTTCCAACAAATCGGTCAGTTATCATTAAATAGGATTATGGTGATACTCATCATCATCAT
Source organism: Zoanthus gigantus (assembly GCA_025331005.2). Lineage (NCBI taxonomy): Eukaryota > Metazoa > Cnidaria > Anthozoa > Zoantharia > Zoanthidae > Zoanthus > Zoanthus gigantus. Next base: position 11,785 of record JAOBBB020075613.1, read on the forward strand.
CATCATCATTATCATCATCATCATCATCATCACCCAATTTTGAACCGGGTTTATCCCAGTAAACGGGGGTGGCCAGATTTACCCCACTCCAACAGCAACCTCTCCAACTCCCACTCTCCATCTCCCTCGATTCAAGGCATCCTCCTTCTCCAAACCAACACTCTTGCTCTCCTTATCCACATGCGTCTTCCACGTCTTCTTTGGTCGTCCTCGCTTCCTCTTGCACTTCGCTTCAAACACCAACGTTTTTCTCAAAATATGGTCATCATCCCTCCTCAACACATGCCCCATACCATCTCACTCCAATCGCCTTTGCCATCTGAACTACTGTTTCCTTTAATCCCAATATCTCAATACTCATAAGACAATGAAGATGTTATAAAAGAAGATTACAACGATGCTGAAGAAGAGATGATATTGATTAGAGCAGTCAGAATAAGAAAATAAAAGGAGTTGAACGGGGTTGCTTTCGAAAAGGAAAAACTTAGAGAAGATAATGACAACATTTATCAATGCTATCATGTTTATGAGGATGATAACGATGAAAAAGACCACGATGACGTTTACCATGATGGTAATTCTAAAGCACAAGCAACTTGGTGAGCTTTGATTTTGCTTTGAAATTCTAGTGAAGTTCCCATCCTTACTTTTTGTCTAAAAAGTAACAGGAGCTATGCGTAAGCTCACCATTTTAATATGTGGACTTGGGCCATTGCACTTCAAAGAAATATTCCTACAAAAAGAATTACAAAGATAGTATGAATTTGGTGGGCAAATCATTTAGCACTTGTACTTGGAAAAATCAAACAAGGATGTGTAGGTAATTCAATAATTTGAAGACTAAAATCTAGTGAGCTCATTACAAATGGAATCTGTTACCACGGCTAAAGCAACATGTAGATATTAAATTCATCTAATCTAAGCCTCGTGATGACTACTTCTAGAGTTTTCTTTTCAAGAAGTATAAAAATGTTCCAAAAGTGAAAGTTAGAACAGGGTTCATGCTGTAGTACAAATGAAAAAATCAGTTTTTAATGAGAACTCAAGGACTTGCAGAGATTAAGGTACCTCATCAGCGGTATTATGTTATAAAATGTATTTTCAATGATACCCTTTGGCTGACAAGCATTATTTGAATAATTATTAAAAAAGCTTTCTTTACTGCAAAATTTCATTAAAAAGGTACTAGTGAGAGACACATTAACCACAAAGGAAGAAGTATTTTTAAGGCGTGGCAACAAAAGTTGCAGAGTTAAATTAAAATTCCAGGAGTTTTCAAGGAGCCTGAGCTGAATTTATAACATTTAAGGGCTTTTTAAGCTCCCTTGAAAATGAAAATTGTATTTAAGGAGTTTTCAAGGAGCCTGAGCTGAATTTCTAAAATTTAAGGGCTTTTTAAGCTCCCTTGAAAATGAAAATTGTATTTAAGGAGTTTTCAAGGAGTATAAGGAGTAACACAAACCCTTTTAAAAGTATTATTGAAGTGAAACTGGATTTCTTAACTACAGGCATAAATTTATTGTTTTATATTAATGTATATCAAAATATTTACCTCATTATTTTCGAAAGTGTGGTTGAGTATAAAAATCCTGCCTAGACTAGACCTCACTAGTTTCAGGCCTGAAGAATTTACCAACTCATTTACTACACAAGCAATTAATGAAATATATTTCTGGGCTTGGTTGTTCAAAAGCGGGTTAACTTTAATCCTTGGTTAAGCGAAAATTAAAACAAAAAATTATTTTCTAAAAAAAGATTAGCGATTCTTTAAGAACACTTTTTGGATTTTCAATTGAAAAAACTTGTTAATTCCAAGATTATTAAAAATATATAAGACTGAAATTATTAAAAAGTTATAAAATCACAAACGTTTTCGATCTACTTGATCATCTTCAGGTTATGAAACGCGGGTAAAATGTTTTCGTTTAAAAGGAATGTGAAACAAAGATCATGAGTTTGTATGGAAAACCCTGGATTCCGCGCCGCATTGGAAAGCGAGAAAGTTCAAAGAAGCACTTTACATTGCTAATTTAAAACCTACTCTTAACAAACAAATCAAGTCCTTTGAACTCTGCCTGTTCCCCAGGGGAATT
>JAOBBB020075700.1:0-13876 GCA_025331005.2 Zoanthus gigantus
GAGTGATACTTTTGAAAAGAGACCCCTAATGGCGTCTCGGAATACAGAATTTGCAATAGTCCACTAACAGTGTGATATCATTGAAAGTTGACCCCAAGTGGAGTAGCCATTCTGAGAATGAATTTTCAATAGTCCACTAGTTGAGTGATACTTTTGAAAAGAGACCCCTAATGGCGTCTCGGAATACAAAATTTGCAATAGTCCACTAACAGTGTGATACCATTGAAAGTATAGACCCCAAGTGGAGTAGCCATTCTGAGAATGCAGGATTTGGAATAGTCTACTAGTTGAGTGATTTGCCATAGTCCAAGTACCAGTAGAGGGATACTATTGAAATATACCCTTAGTAGAGTGGCCAATCAGAATACAAGATTTGCCACAATCCACTATAGTAGAGTCTGTGATACCCCTAGTCGAACATCCAATAAGAATTCAGGATTTGCATTAGACGAAAAGTAAGTAATACTAAGTAAAATCGTTTTCTTGCTCTTGCTCACATAATCATAGGCCTGCATATAGAGCGTTTTTTTTTGTTTGAGTATTCTCAGGTCCAATAAAATAAATGTCGAAAACGACTGGTTGTTACTATACTTGTTTATGAATATGACCGGTTCGAGATCTATGATTGTATGCTTGAATAATAGACTGGAATGTTGTGAAATATTGATTGGAATGTTCGTCCAAATTAGAAAAGGTTGTAGCTGTAAGTTTGTTTTGTAGGTATGATTCCTCTATCAAGTTTTTGTTAAGTAAATCCATGGCGGATGGTTGGTCTTGGAAAACGTTTCTATTTAATATTGGTTTCAGTTCCGAAGCAACCTTTCTGCGAAAGACATTACAAGTTTTTCTTTGACAAGCTCAACAACCCGTTTATGCAGAGATTCTTACCCATACAAACACTTCTGTTACCTACTCTGGTTGGATTGTGAAACAAATGCATTGCGCATTTTCTAATAAATCCTTGTCAAACGTGACGCCAGCACCAACCGCAATGTTTAAAACTGATCTTGTTTAGACGTTTGGGAGAGGGTTATCTCAGGTACCCCACATCCTTAGTAATCATTATTGTCTCTTCGAATAATTTTCCATAGCTAATGAATATGCTGGCCTCTTTGCAGTATATACAGAATGAAAGTTATAAGAGCTTCCAGACGAAGTCTAAATATTTGCTGAAAAGTTCAACAAATTCAAATGCCTTTGAATTATGACCGAATATGTTTATAACTTTATCAATAACATAAAGTTTGATTTAAATTTTCGGCCTGACAGCAGTTAGTCTTTCAGCCAGTTATGTTTGTGTATTTACCCCCTTTAAGAATTGAAAATGTACTGGTTAAGAAAAATATTAATCAATATATCATGAATATTTGCCAATATATAGTGCTGAATTTTGAACAAGAGTAGCGTCTCCTTGCATCCATTGAAAACTTGATCAATTAATCAACTCACGACTAGCTTTTTGGCAACATTTGACATATTCAAAAGTTTTGATATAATCAAGACACCGTAGGTTTTCAATTGCTATTGGTGAGGATTGCCAAAACATTTTATGTACACACGGAAAAAGTTCCATATAGGTGTTGTGTATTCTACAAAATTATATCAACATTTATAATTCGCACCTTTCTGCCAACAGCTATATATATGAATACATTAAAAACTGACATACTATTCAATTCTATCGACAATGTGTGTAACTTCAAAATCCGTGATTTTATTAGAGACGATTTGACATCTACAAATAATATAATCTATGCAACCATAGATTATTAAATGTTTAGCATATATTGTTCTAGTGCGCCTAACTAAAGGTCAAAACTTATTCGCGATTATTCAAGTCTATTCCGCAATCTTGCCGACAATAAAAATTTAAAGGGAAAAACAAATTAGTAAAAATAAAACTTCTAAGTGGCTATCATTTAAAATGCACATTTTAAGTATGAACAATCAAAACTTACCGTTTTCTAAATTCTAAACCACTTGAAAACCGCAGGGAAAGTCGAATTAATAAGACTAAATATCTTATTCTTCTCTTTCTTGTGTTGTACGTTCAAACTATAAGATTTTACTAAAGGATTAAAAATATCAAAACAGCTCTAAACTTAAGTTATAAGTTCTTTATAAACATTTACAGCTAGCTGGAACGACGTTTCTACACAAATAGCACTTGAGGAAATCAATTAAGATCTTGTTCACTGCTGCTTCTCTACAGAACCGGAAAGTTCTAAATACTTCTCCTTTAAGGCATCTTGGAGATCAAATGTACTTTTGGAAAAGCATTTGTCTTCAAAACCACAAAGATACCTTGTTTAGGTTACACATTTATAGCACATTATTACAACGAATACATGCTATAAACTTAGCCTACACAATCGGAAGTGTTGTTGCTTCAATGGAGAGCGTGCGTATTTCGTCGAATCAAAACACTTGAGATAATCAGACGTGCTACGTTTTTTCGCCAAAGTGCAACTCTCGACCTGCCACTGCATGTTCCTTACCTAACACGGATACTATAATATTGCGTATCAAACCAGTTTCTTTGAGTCATTTTACTCCCAATGTAGATTTTAGACTCAACTGCAACATATACGGTGTTGTAACTGGTTAATGTTTATTTTTACAAGAAGTTACAATACTTGCTTGGTAGTTTCGTGGTAAAAGCTGAGTGCTGTAAGAGAAAGAAATTTTTCCAACGTAGGAAGACGAAAAGGCGACGACACCAAGTCTGCAATGTGAGCTAATTAAAGTTGCATGAAGAGTCTCTAGTGTCATAAATTGCTTTAATTAATAACAAAAATAACTTAAGTACAAAAACAATAAAAGCTTGGAATCAATATCCAATATAGGTTTGATAGTAAATTTCTAATTTTGCGTGTTTATTCCCTTATTGCTGTGTTAACATTTTACTTTGAAAACAGCAATGAAAATATTGGACAGAATTACTTGAGTACTCGAAATTCTTTTTGAAAAGTGTTTAAGTGTGTAAAAAGTTCATTATTTCTTTAAATACCAAGAACTCGATTTATTCTAAGTGGAAATGAAAGAAAACAATTATCTAATCAAAGCTGTGGAAAGAAAGAAACGGTTAGGAGTTTGTGACTGATTTTGTTTGTTTTTCTGCAAAACATGAATTCTTCATTAAAGCAAGTTGAAAGACTGCTTTTCAAAATATGACGGATTAAAATTTTAAGACCACAATGTCAACTTTCTTATTTGTTGCACATTTGTAGATCTTCAAATTCTGTTCTCTCTTTTCAGTGGATAGTACGTTTTGCAAAATTACCGTACATTTATTTTTACTTTGCGAGAACGGCCACGTTTTTGCTAAATTATCGATATATCATTGTCTTATCGAGACCACGTTATTTCACTAATGACATAATTAGGTTTTGTTGTTATAATCACAGTAAAAAGACTCGAGCATACAAAAACTTTGGGTTTCCAAGAAGTTTGAAATTTTATGATGTATATAAATTCATTTTTCGGAGGTAAAACGTTTTCTATACAGCCATATTTATCTAAACTGTCAAAAAATGGGCCTAACGTATTAAAAAAGAAATGCGTACATCGAGTTACTGCGCATGACTAAAAAAGCAAATGGTATTCGAATGGTATTTAAAGGCCTCGGGGTTGGCATAAAAAGAGGTTATTCTATTTTCAAACAATTTTCAATAGCGCGTGAATACTAATTTTACAGTTTAGGCTTTTTGGTTCACGATTTCAACTTGAAAAATGCTGCTGAGCCAGAAACGCGATGATTTTAGAAAACAAACTAAGATTCGTTGGGTGTTTCGATTTGAGGGTATACTTTCGAACTTGTGCTAGACTAGGAACAATAATGTAAGATAATTTAGTACTATTGCTAACTAGCAGGTATGCGGAGATATTTAACTGCCTTAATAGGTACGGCACATTAACAAATCACAGCGCCACCTTACTTCATCTTGCATGCTTTTTTGTGTAATATGAACAAGATTTATCTACAGGACACGCAAAGTGTGATTACAAAGGAATTAATTATAATTGCGTTTGTTTAGCAGCCCCCTAGGGATGTTTGTCCGTGTAAAATATATACAAATGTCTCCCTTTCCAGACCGACTGAATGCAAGTTAACTTTATTCATTGTCCAAGACTTGAAAAAGTCAAATATCGAAAACTAATTCCAAACCAACAGAGGCAACGTCTTGTCAATCTTGTTCAAAAATGTCTTTTATATGTTTTTGCTGTAGTGTTGAGAACTTTGTGAATATCCTATCATTTTCATATTAAACTTGCAACAGCAGTTTCTTCAATAAACTTGTGAATTGGCAATAACAAAAGATAAAGCTTAGCTCATCAAATTAATTCTCTGTATTTCCATTTCGCGCTCTTCTAGGATTTTCAATCATTTATATTTTATCAGTGACTTCCATATCGCTTAACTTAACACCAAGTGTATTATACCTATTCATTAGATTAATCCTTCAGTCCCATTCATTTATCACCACCCAACTTCTCCTTACATATAACACATACATAATAAGACATCAGGTATTAGGAAAATGAGAAATGATCAAACAAAGGAAACTTTTGAAAATAAAAAGTTAAATTCTCTCATATTTGTTCAATGAAAAGTATGGGCTCAAGGAGAGAGAATTAAATAATATAACTGAGATTGAAGAGTTAAGAAAATGTCGTATAACAATTTTGTGTCATGGTAGAAAACACTAAGGACTACCTTATTTGCTTCATGCATAATTGAATAGTTCACTTGATTAGCCTATACAATAGACACCATACAGTTTCGACAAAGAAAAATGATCTTCGGAGATTCATTTAATTCAACAACAAATTTAATCAATTCGTACATATAAAAGCATCAGAAAAATAACGCAAATAAGCCAAAAACTATTTCATGTGAATTTTTAATTTTCATTATATACTTCATGTATGTCTCTTGCTCTAAAATAGAGAGTTTTGGTAAAAGGAATGGACGACGTTCTCGGATTAATTTTAGTACTTTTATTTAAGCTTCTCTTTGTAAAATTACCTTACATAAAGATCTTTATTTGTTTGTTTTTACTTAATTAGCAAAATAAGTATCAACTTTGAATCTATCCAACCCCATAGTTGCCTTTATGAAGGAACGAGATTTGTTTTACTAAAAAGTAAAAAGCGCTTGCAACGTTTTTATAATTAAATTCAATATGTACTTTGTAAAATCATAAAAACAAGAGAAACTCGGAGAAAATTGTACACATGAGAAGATTAACTCTTATTCTAAGTACAATCGCTGAGTACAATTTTCTACCACCTAAAGGACATGAAAATTTAAGTACAACTTGATTATCCTTAGCTATTGATATACAAGAATGATTTAGGATTCAGCTTTGCTAATATACACAAACTAATCTTGAAAAGATTGACTTGCTTACCGTAACTAACTTTTAAAAAGTTCAAGGCAAGAGCTAGGAAGGCATGCGATATTGTACTTCTGATTAAAAATTATGCAACAAAACTTGTCGAGACGGAACGTAATTTTTTGCCATTGCAAATTTTGTTTTAGTGGGGGGTAAATGAGACAGACGAGAAGGCGGAACCTAACTGGTTTAACTGATTTCTAAAGCTACATTCTTTTCTTCTGTGAAAGACGCTGCAAAGAGATGAGGTTTTTTGGTTAATACAAATACTGGTTAATTTCAGGTCGACCGTTAGCTTTGCGCATTTTGTTAATATGACATTATTATGTATTGAGTTTCGTTTATGTTTTAAGACGTTTCATACAACATTTAGTATATATTATATAAACTTTACTTTCCTCACCTTCTCACTGAGAAAATCAATAACATTTTGCCAGTTTCATTTTCCCGACTGTACTTCTTAAAAACAATTAAGACCGTTGTATTTGCTCAACTCCGTTTCACCCAGATTTAAGGACGTTTTAGAGAACATCGGACGACTTTTAACACACTAGTCTAGTCCCTGCAATAACTTTATACGTATACATGTAAAAGCTATTGAAGTTTCCTTATCTTTTAAATACCAAATGACAAATTCTTTTCTTTTTTCACACAAAGATAAGAATTGCATCATTTTAACATAAAGTGAAATATTACACACATTTAAAAGTTTCTCATGTATGACCTTGTTGGGCTACAGTCGACTGAATGCTGAAGAGAGAAAATTAAAATGGCTGCATAAGCACTATTTAATATCTTTGCCGCTCAGACAATACCACGGAGCTTAGAAGCATGAATTTGAATTTCTGTAATCAAAACTGAAAACTATTTACTTATTGACATTTCGTAATTCACCGTTTTTTGCTGAGTAAATTTCATTATTGATCATCTCTAGATCTCTATTTGCGTTTTTCATAAACTGTTTTTAAGATTACTACAATTTTTTTAAAAAAACAACAACCTTTTTTTATTTTTTTAAAAATTAATTTCCTGAAATGTTGATGGTTCTAAGTTCTAAATATATTTTTTACTTTCCTAGGCATTGTGACATAACTAAAAGCTATCTTTATACTATGTTCGTATTAGGAAGCTGTGGTTTTCAGGAGTTTTTTTTTGGCATTTACAAAAAACAGCATCATTTAAAACAATAATTCCACGCAATGAAGGGCTGGAGTCGAGAGCTTCTGCACGCAAATACTCTATACTTGCGAAAGCAGTCTACGGATTCCTAATTGAATTTAAGCCCCATGTCCAACCCAATGCTTGCCTACCTGTTAATGGATATTATTTCTAATGGCAAATAAGTAATTGTCTATTCAAATAATTTGAATCTAATAAACTCACGGGCGATTTACGAATTTGAGAAGATGAAACAGACGGAAGATCTTGTACATAACATAAGGAATTTAAGTATACTTTGAAAGCTCTTTGAATAATTTAGTTTGGCCTTTTTTGCTCATCATACTGCATTTCGTGCTCAATAAACTTCAAAGGATTTTTGCGGAAGCATGTCTAGAATTTTTTTGTTGAAGTGTACCAATTATAACCGATATTGTGCAAATACAAACGGTTTAATTGTCTTATGCTCGCTCGTTTCTTAACAAATATATTTATCAAATGGACAGCGTCACAGACTAAACTAGCAAAATACAAAACAAATTAAATTTTAAATAAAAAGGTTTAAATATAAATACTTCAATTTTTTAAAGAATATCAGTAAATGTTAGTAAAAAGGACTACAAGTTCCCTCATATGACATAACAAAGCACAGCCATAGGTCAGGTTATGTACTAAAACAACCTGCACGCTATCCTGTTTACAGCCTAGAGTAACGAAGTTTTAACACTTTTTAAAACACTCTTCAATTTTTTTTAGAAAAATTAGAATATGCAATGGTTCAACTTTTGATTCGATAATATAACTTAAACTTTGTCATCCAACATGTGTTCTAAACAACATCCTTCATGCTTGAATTAGAAACATCCAACCCACGGTTGCCAAAGCAACACGTAATTCAATTGTCTCGCCATAAATAGTTTGTACGTCAAAAGATATGCATATGAATCTAGAGCAGAGGAAGTATAAATACTGAAAATAAGCAATAATATCACAGTAGGTCTTTCCCTTGCAAATAGTAAGCAGTTAAGTCGCTGACCGAGAGAAAAGAATATTATGGATCCTCTTCCATTTACAGGTATATTTTTAAATATTTTTCACTGTTATAAAGTATTAAAACCACAAACCTAGGTAGATTATCGAACTCATAATACTGTTTTAGGGTGATTTGTTTAACCTCTTATTAAACAGCAATGAATTAAGAGTTTTTGTTCCTTAACCTTAGAAATTTGTAAGGTTTTTTTAGCTATCTCTGTCTTAAAAAAAGTATAGAAGGAACACTAACTGCTATCTCAATTTTCATTGTGGCAATAACATTATTTCTAAAGTTTTGAAGCTATCTTTTGAATGTTTTCAAAATTAATTAGATTTTCCCTAGTTTTGAAGTTTACTTTTATAGTTTCTAGACAATAATCCGGCATTTCAACAAAGTATTTCTCAAAAATTCTAAACAGAAAAACAATGATTTGGATTATCTCAAGCAGATACTGAACTATTCCGGCCGCACAGAACTTTCAATTTGAGAACTACCAATTCAAAATGCTTGAATTTAACTGACCTTTCCTTAAGATATAAAACTTGTCCTTTTTTGTTTATACTGACAACCCATTTTGTCTAAATATTAACAACTATATTTAATCAGTTTTGAATTCGAAAGCAAAAAAGAAAATTACAAGTTAGTTTCTTTTACCTTCTTCTTATACAAATACAGGCCAAGGAAAGGTAAACCAACTTGGAGGTGTATTTATCAATGGACGGCCACTTCCCAGGGCTTTAAGACTGAAAATTATTGAGTTCGCACATCTGGGAGTGCGACCTTGTGATATCAGTCGTCAATTGCGTGTCTCACATGGATGTGTTAGTAAAATCCTATGTAGATACCAGGAAACGGGGACCATTGATCCGGGTGCTACTGGTAATAACAAACCACGCGAGGTAACCCCAGAGCTAGAAAAGCAAATAGACAAATACAGAGAGGAGAACAGCGGTCTGTTCTCATGGGAGGTTCGAGACCGCCTACTAAAAGACAACATTTGCACAAAAGCCACTCTTCCTTCTCTGAGCGCCATTAGTCAAATTTTAAAGAACAAAATTGCAAAGGAAACAGCTGCGAGAAATCAATTTCCTTCGGAAGAGACAGTGCCAAGAAAGAGAAAAAGCAGCGAGGACAGCGAGAAGTCGGATGATTCCTCTTCTGATGTGAATGAAAGCCCTTACTCCATATCTAGCATTTTGAAAAAGCCACATCAGAGCAAAGAAGAGAGGAAAGAAGACAGCGATGTAGACGACGACGAAGAGGACGAAGACAAAAAAGGAGAAGAGCCCTTAAGTCCGATCTCTCCAGGTGAGATTATCATTTACAGTAATTAACTCTAACTGTGTTCTGTGTTCAAGTTTATTTACCTATAAACAACTACAATAATCTTGTTAGATTTCCCGGTCACCTTCGACAACATAGAAGTAGCATTTTGATATTCGCGTGATATAGAATTGCAAAGATCTTTTGTTTATGGCAAATATAATCCGTTCATTGAACAATCCGTTATGCGTGAAGTCACGGTCATCCATAGTTTACAAAACAATGTTTGATTCTGAGCAAATGTAACGGGTTGATCTTTACAGATATTTTGAGTTCCATTGGATAAAATTTTTGTTGCTAAGAATTCAATTCTGATAAGTTCAACCATAATCATTTTGGTTTTCATTTGTTATAATTAACTGGCTCATAACCAATTCATCACATTTCGTACTACAAAACCTACTTAGTAAACGCAATTCCTTATTATAACGGTTCTTGATCTATTGACATCTTCATGTACAAAGGATCCATACTAAACAATATCCATTTTTCCTACTAAAACAAGAGTGTGTCTTTAGTGAGTTTTTTTTTTTTTCGGTTATCGGGAATGTTGAATTATTTATGAATATTTACTGAGAAAGAGGAAGATATGGTTCGTTTCACTCAATTAACTAAAGATGAAGGATTTTACAATCAGCTCAAACCACGTGAGTGGGCTCACATAAGAATATTTGCGTATTCGCCTGAGGACAACTGGACTGAGAAAAACTCTACAATTTGCGTCAGAGAATTCTAGCCTTGAAAACGGAGTCCCATATCATACTCCATTAGCATCTATTAATAGTTGAAAAGGGAAACCGCAAATTCCAACTTTAAGACGCGATTCTACTATTTGGTTGAAAACTGAAAAAATATTCAAATCGGTTTAATCAACAATTAATAAACGGTACCCGATTTATTTCAAATATATTATAGCTTAGCTCAAAAGTACAAAACAAAAAAGAGTGTTATATTACCAAAACAAATCTAATAAGTTGGATGAATATTTGGTAATAATACGACTTTAACAATATTGTGGTTCTCTGTATTTCAGTGCATCGCCTAAGCTTTGGGAGTGAGGTTTCTTCATTTCAAAGTTATCCCTACGGCAGCCTCGATAGTGACATGTTACTGGCCCGCAAACAGCGGCGAAGCCGAACTCGATTTACAAGAGAACAGGTCGAGCAACTTGAACGAGCCTTCCAGAAGACGCAGTACCCGGATGTGTACACGAGAGAAGAGCTGGCACAGAGACTGGACCTGACTGAAGCTCGGGTACAGGTGCGTCAAGAAAATTTTGACATTTCTTTTGAACCTTGTTTAAGAAGATAAAATTTTAAAAAAAGAGGCGAATACAAAGTTCCTTTTAGTACTGTTTAAAAAGCAATCTCTTTTCTCTCCCATGTCGCTCATTTTAGTTTGATGAGGAAAAATTAGCTAAACAGCTAGAATTTACAATGCGAGTTATGTGACTATGTATGGAGTCATTTAGTTACAATTTAAGCTTGGTTACAGAATATTAAATCATATGTCATTTAGTTACAACTTAAGCATGGTTACAGAATATTAAATCGTGTGTGTTCACAACCTAATCTTGTATTTTTGTTATCTTCGCAAGGTTTGGTTTTCTAACAGACGAGCACGTTTAAGAAAGCACGAGATGCAAGGCTCCTCACCTCCACCGAACAAGAAATCATGTCCGTCTGTCTGTACATGTCATCCACCAGTAATGGCATTTCGCTATACACCTTACGTTACTGCAGCGGGAAATATCTTCTATCCATCAATGTCATCATACTAAAATGTTGTGAAGACTTGAGACTTTGTAAAATAGAAACAAATTCATAAGAAATAGTCAGATTTAGCTTGGTTCGGTAATGAACCATATTTTTTCAAATGTGTCTCTAACGGAGACAAAGAGTATTCCTTTTTTACTGGAACGAGTAAAATTATCATCTGATCAACACTATAAAAAAATTGTATGCTGGCCTATATTGCAGGAGAAAAAATATCTCAAAGAAGCATTGAGCTGTGCTCAGGTTGGTTTAAATAGTTTTTTTTTAAAAAAAACGTTTTGAAGCAAAAATTTAATTCAATGAAGGATTTGGTGGACCAAAACTTCACTTACCAAAAATATTGTTCCAAAGTATTTAATGTAGCGGTTTGAGCCTTGTTTAAAACTTCTTATAGTACTGAAAAAGAAACTAACTACTAAGTTTTGAACAAGTAAACATTTTTACGCAAAACATTTTAAACTTTTTGTTGTAGAATGGGAACATTTTGTTAAAGATATGAATTGGATTTACTGGCGAATTTTCTAAGAGTATATATATATATATATAGTATCTATACGAGCATGTAATCTCAGTTTTTGAATTTAAAAATATCAAATATATAGTTTCGTTAAATCTAAAATGTGAAACTTTAAAACTAAGCAAGAGAATAAAAAATATAAAGTTACATCATTTCTATAAGTTAGAAATATCAAATCTTTTTCCTATTGATTTGGTTTCTATCCATACGATGTCTTTTGTATCATGTATTTTGTATATACGAAATAAAAACGTGTTTGCTATAATTTTCTCTAGACGAACACTTGTATAATTATGTCTATATAACATTTGAAATCATAATCTAGTTATATGGCAAAGGTTTATTTATGTATCATATACAACAAAACATATCTCATTACTTCTCAACCCTTATATTCAAATCTTTGTAGCGACAATCTTATCAACTAAGGCAGAGATTTTTATCAACTGCGCCAATTGTCATCATCATTATTACCATCATAATCACCATCTCTCATCATCTTCATCATCATTTTCATCATCACCATCATCGACACCAACACTCATCATCCTTATCATCATCTTCATCATCATCCCTCATCACCTTCATAATCACCATCACTCATCATCTTCATCTTCATCACCATTGTCATCATTATCATCACCATCATCACCAGCACTCATTATCTTCATCACTTCATCATCATTGTCATCATCGCCATTATCAACACCATCACTCCTCTTCATCATTGTCATCATCATTATCGTTATCATCATCGTCATCATCTTTATCATCACCAACACTCATTATCTTCATCATCATTGTCATCATCGCCATCATCAACACCATCACTCATCTTCATCATTGTCATCATCATCATCGTTATCATCATCATCATCTTCATCATCATTGTCATCATCATCATCATCATCATCTTCATCATCATTGTCATCATCATCATCATCATCATCTTCATCATCATTGTCATCATCGCCATCATCATCATCATGAGTCTGTTGACTTTCCCATAATTTTAGATCTCCACTCCATGTTCAAGCCCTCGTTGAACCCCTTATCATTCAGGTTACCAATGACAACCTACCCACAGGTTTTGCGAGGTCTTTCAAGCTTAACCCTGCATTCCCGCAATCTCCAATGTTCCTACTTTTTGCAATCAGTTATCAGTATCTCTTTGTTTAGCACAGCTAAACTAGCTCTTCTTTGTCGTAATACATGAAGTACTGACTTAAACGGCCTAGCCGAGCCCTGCGCTCTGTCTTTCATTAAAACACCACACATCCAACATATATCATTGAAGTCTGAAGATTATTGGTTAAAAATTTTGGCCTCTCGACTATTATTAATAAGGGTGTTTTAAAGTTCTGTGCTCAGTTTGTTGTTAGCTTGCACACAATGTTGCTTTATTTTACTTTTAATGAAATGTTTTTGGCAACTGAATTGGCCGAGAAAGGGCATAACAGCAAAAGTAGCTCAGCTTACATGAAATGTAAACCACCATTGCCAAACTAGTGAATTATTGCAAATCCTTCATTCTGTTTGGCTACCTTACCATGGGTCTTTACCCAATAGCATCTCCTAGCAACAAAAAACTTTCCTTTCTTTCTCAAATTAAGATTTAAAACATCATTTCATAGCGTTATTTTGATAGATTAGCTGAATGATACCAAAACAATTAGCAGCTCAACCTCATGGGTTATCATTCGACGCACCATACCCAAAAGGAGCTTTTAAAAGTATTGAAATACAGGATCGTCCGAGAAGACGATAAGGTCTAACCATTAGAAGATGTTAGAGCAAAGGCATGCATGATAGCCTCGGCCTCAACTACCTTAAGAACCTTAGCGTTGATCGAACCAGACCATCCCGGGGCACACTAGATTGCCACCTTACCAACTAGGCAAACCAGGCGGCGGATTTCGCCACGTTGAAATTCGATATTTAACTAAAACCATAACATAAAATAGGCGGGCGACTTCTAACTTTTTATTTTTTTTGCTGTATTCGAAATCCAATATACGCAATAACAATACCATAAGGTGCGCATTATACCGCCACTATCAGTATGGTGAAAACAACCATTCTTGATATGGGAACTACAATCGAAACTACTAGTGTTTGGCGCAGTTAGTAAGGTCACCAGTTCGATCTCCGGTTTCGCAAGATTTGAATATTTGAGTGACTACTTTTTCGCCTAAGCTAACTCAGCTTTCCTTTCGAGGTAGGTAGAAGAGTACCAGCGTGGGCTGGAAGCTAAAGTGTGATAGATTAGTGTCCCGACCAGGGGGAGTCAAAGATTCTCATCAGTTTAACAAGATAGAAACCAGAACTAAGCGCCGGCTCCATGGGCCACTTGGCTCGTAAAGGATTTACTAGCTTAGATAACAAAAAATCTATGACTCGCTCCGAGTAGGCCTACCAACTACTTCTACATAATAATAATAATAATAATAATAATAATAATAATAATAATAATAATAATAATAATAATAATAATAATGATGATGACTTTATTTTAGGTGTTAAGTCACATTTAGCCGGCCAAAGGCCTACTAATTGGGGACACCAACTTTAACACTCTAAGGTGGACGAAGACTTTTCACATGACAGACAAATACACACACAAACACAGAAGTCTCCGAGGGCCTACGGTTTAACGTCCTTTTCCGAGAAG
>JAOBBB020075778.1:0-22950 GCA_025331005.2 Zoanthus gigantus
GTCAATAAATGCTGCCAACCGGTGATATCGCTGGCTATTTGAACATTTTCGCCAGCTAGAAATCAGAGGTAATTACAAAAAATTAATGCTTTAATAAAAAAACAGATAAAATAAAGTGTACCATCTACTTTAGAATATCTCTGCCAAGTTCAAATCTTGTTGGGAAATGCCATTTTTTAACCGTCTTAAGAAAATTTCAAGGGCTAAATTTTTCAGGTGCCACCTGATTATCTCTTTACAGAGTTGAGTTCATTTACCTTTTTTGTTTTGGGCTTCTTTTCTTTGTCCTCATCTTTTTCTTCCTCCACCTTCGCCTCATCATCCTCTTTATCTTTTTTGTCTTCCTCCTTTTTGTCGTCTTCTTTCTTGTCTTCCTCCTCCTCTTTCTTGTCCTCCTCCTCCTCTTTCTTGTCCTCTTTCTCCTCCTTCTTGTCCTCGGAGGCTTCGTCCTTCTTCTCAGCACTCTCTTCCTCCTCAATGGGTTCCTCTACAGTCTCAGTTTTGCTTGTCCACAAGTAGATGTTGAAGTTGATAAACTGACTGTATTTTTTAACTAAGGTCTTGATGGTTTCTGGCTCAAGATAATCACGAGCTTCTTCCTTCAAGTGCAGGCTAAAACAATCATAAAATTATTTCAACAATTTGATTCACTGAAGTGAACTAAAAAAAAAAAAAGAATTAAAAGGTTTATTTTCCACATCTGAATATCAACTATAAACTAGTTAAGTAATCACAGATCAGTGAATTGCCTTCGATTTTTAATAGCTTGCAAGAAGCTGAGACAAACATCTTTCAACAAGTACAGTAACTTTTAATTCCGCTATTTCCAAAAGAATTTTCACGATTTCAAAACAGAACATTTGTTACAATAAAGACTTACAATCAACAGTCTGATTGAAGGTCTGTACCTCTACAATGATAGCTGGGGCTGCCTGTGTATCAGCATTGTAGTGCCCCAGTTCAGTTCTTGCTATGTTCACTCTACCTTTTTTTTTTGCTCACTATATACTCTTTCTTCGAAAGAGATATTAGTCTCTTCTTTAACTCTGTAACAACAATTTGGTTAAGAGAAGCTGGTTTAAAGGGGAGTGTCAAGGCTAGAGAGTCTGGGTCCAAGTAAGCAAAACCTTGAAAAATAGCCTTTTTGTCGAGAAATCAAGTTTTGGTGATTTTGAGGATGACAGTTGAAAACCTTAGTTTATCAAAGACATCCTTTGTTTCTTTCTGTCAAAAATTTCCAGATTTTTATAACAGTGTATGTTTGTTTTTCACTGGCTTTATATTTTTCTGATACAGTGGGAAAAAAGTTTTAATGGGCCGTACTCTTCTGTCAATTTCACCATTTTGCCATAGCAGACTTTGACCAGTGAGAAAGTGATTAGATGTGAAAGTTTTTTTGGAGGAAATGAACAAAACTATATACCTTAGAAACAATGTCCACGCAACTAGGAGGAATTTAAGATAAGAGATGCAAGGTAGTTTGGAAAAAACCCAGCATTATTTTTGTTGTCCTTGGTGATTCTGTTTTATATTTTAATTTGTGTATTAACAAATTGTTCCTATTCCAATTTTGAGAACCAATGATTCATAGCTTCTGTCATGCTTGTAGCCATACACTCCAGGGTTCGAAATTAACGGGCACCACGGCGCTAATTGTGCCCAGCTATACCTCAATTGCACCTAGTGATGGGAAAATTGCAGATACCCAGGGGCCAAAAATGACCCCCAGAAGCTGGGAGCAAAGCAAAGTCAAAAGTACAGTAAAATTAGTTACTTCCTCACGACATTTGGTGAATAGCTTGATCCTCACAGTAATATTTGACCTGGTACAAAGTTAAAATCCTGTTGAAATTAAGCAGAATTGAACATCTTAAAAATGGCCCCTGGGTTCTGCCCAATGTCCCTTGGGTCAGACGTATACTAGGAAGGCCAGGGGCCAAAAAATGCTCCTGGGTTCATAAGGTGAATTTCGAACCCTGCACTCCTTTTTTAAACCTTCACAGACATACCTGATTGTGGTTCCTCTGCCCAAGGTGGGACCCCTAGGGTCTTCACTGATGGAAAATGAGGTTGCATCTGATTCCCAGATGTACTGCTTGTCGTCATTATGTTTGGTTGTCACAATCACTCGGTCAGCTACCAGGAAGGAAGAGTAGAAACCAACACCAAACTGACCAATAAGATCAGACATCTGGTCGGTAGACTTACTCTCCTACAAAATCAGTTACAAATTAATTACAAAGAACAAATTACCATGACCTGAATTTTTTAGTTAAATTTTAGCATGAAAATTTCAACACTCACTGAATACTTTATAAATAATTAATATTATTTATTGTGTGTTGGTCAATGAATTAATCCATGATTTGATTATCTAAGGTAAACAATTATTTAATCACAGGTGTAAGCAAAGTTCTTCACAAAGTGAAGTACTTTGGCACTGTATCTCTCTGCTCTTGTTCAAGTGCCACTATGCTGTTTTCTTCTTAAAAAAATAAACAAAAACAAAAAAACGAAAGTTTACGGTAGCATATTCCCATGAAATCTGCTTGACATAAAATGATTTTCCTTCGATCGTCATTTTGCTAAACTCTTTCCCAGACCACTATTTTCATCCAAGACAGGTCATACGACGTCTGTTATCTAAGTAACTGCAGTAGTATCTGAGCTAGGCCTTATAACATAATCTGGGATTTGTTTCTTTGTGGAAAATATCTTACTCATCACATGGTAAAAAAATAATATTGCATCCATCTCTGTTACATCCATCCTGGGAAGAACTTTACTAATTTGTTATGCTACTTATTGTGAAAATCAAAGCAATTCTTCCAAGATAAGTCAAAAAATTCACTGTAATTTTCAGAGAACAAGTTGGCTTTCCAAGATCTAAAGTCAAGGTGAAAAAATCCACCTCACTTTATATACCATTCAATCAACTCTTTTCAAAGATTATTTTCAGTTTAATATTCTTTTGTAAGCTACTATCACTACTAAAAGTTGATTATCTTGGCTAAAGAAGCACGAAATTTCCATTTTACCAACATCTGATTTCTGAAAAGCTATAAGAAATACAGTAGTATTTACTCACAGAAGCTTTTTGAAAGAATTCACTAGTTCCTGACTTGGCAATTGTTCCTAAGTGTTTGATCAAATCTTCTTTGGTCATTCCAATACCAGTGTCTGTCACGTGGAGAATGTTGTTATCTTTGTCAGCTTTTATCTTGATTGAGAATTCTTCAGTTGCTGCAAGTGCTGACTTGTCAGTTAGAGATAGGAACCTAATCTTGTCAAGTGCATCCGAGGCATTAGAAATAAGTTCTCGAAGGAAGATCTGTCACAGAAGGAAACGTCAAATATTATAACGTTGGTTAAAACAGTGTTAATTACTTTACACAAAGTAGGACTCAGTATTCTTAATTTGCATCTAATGCCATACGTCTAAAAATTGGATTTTTGTATCTCATCTTTGAATTTACACTTTAAAAGTATAGTGGCCACATTGGTTGACCTGCCTAGGTTCACCAACATGGCACTGCCAAGCATTTACCCAAAATTTTCAGAAATTGTGGTCAATAGCTCTGTAAAGAAATGCTTTTTTACTCCAAAATCTATCCCAGAATTGATGTATTAATTGCTCTGTAAGGCAAAGGAACTGATATTTAAAAATTTTAAAACATTGACATACCTTGTAGTTGCAAATGAAGAATGGGGAACAAAACAAAACAAAATAAAGAAATATCTTTATAGAAAGAATTGTGTTAAATTATTTTTATAAAACAGACTTTGACATTACTCAAAAGAGAACGTACAGGAGACCTTAGAAGACGTAGAATGACATGATAATATAAAGGCCAATGTTAAACTTTGAAAAATGACTATAAAATAATGCTGACCCTGTGAGCAGGACAGAGTAAAGGATACTCAGAGCAACAACATGTAAAAAGAATGATCAATTGACTGATTGTATAAGACAGTATTCTTTCAACATTACCTCCTTATTTCTGTATAGAGAGTTGATAATTAGTTTCATCATACGGTTGACTTCAGCCTCAAAATTATGTTTCTCAGCTTTGTCTCGTATTTCTTTCATTTGCGCTACACTAAGACCATCTAATTTGATTGCCTCTTCTTCCCGTTGCACAGCCTCATCATCAGTTTTTGATCCATCTCTACTTTTCCCAATATCTTCCTCTACTTTTGGTTCTGACTCAGCTTCTTCAGCTCCTGCTTTCTTTTCTTCATCTGCTAAACATGCTGTGAATATAATCAAAAGTTTCAATGAGACGACTCATGGATACTGCTCACAAGTAGAACTACAACTCAGACCAGAACTAGCTTCCTCCACACACAAGTCATTCAAGATTTGTGTTAAAGAATGAGAGTGTTATCCTAGATTTTCCTGATTTTCTCAGCTCTGCCTTAAATTTTTGAACAAAGCTACGTTAATAATAGTAAACAATTAAACCAATGCCCTAAACGACTCAAAGAATCAAACTCAAGATTGATTAAAAGGTAAAACTAAAGTTTCTGTAAACTGGTAAATATTGCAGATCTAGGCATTTTATATACAACCATGCAAAGCAGACTTGAGGATCTAAAACAATAGCCATTGTTTCACAAAATTTTATGCAAATGAGAAAGTCCCTGCTATAACTCACTGCTACTCCTACAGAGTATCCGTGAGTCAAAAATGAAATCCTTGTTAATTTTTTTTTGTTTTCAATCCAAGAAAAAACTCTGTTAGGAAAAAAATAAATTTTCATCAAATGCAATTGCTATCTTTCTTGCCTAAAAACTAATAAAATTTAGATCAGAACTATCAACATACACATAATAACAATGTCTCATTAATAAGGGAACAATCTTTGAATTAATTTGTATTCTATAATGACAAAGTATAAAGAATGCTTGTATCAATTATACAATATCAGTAGTAGAGATAGAAAATCCGAAACAATTTCCTATTTACAAATGCTGACGAGTACAACACTCATTACTTAAAATATAGAGATTTCAGATATTTCACCTTTTGAGTAGTCACACAATACATCTGTCCAAACAAGAAATCCATAAAAGCCAAAATTTAGATTTTCTATTGACACCTAACAAATGAAGACTCTTAAGAACCATTTAAATCTAAAAATCTCCAAAATAAAAGTGTATCTAAAGCACAGACTTTCCTATCCAAATGTTACGATATTTAAATAAATCAATTCAACAATATTTGAATGAACCTTTACTATACGTGGAACCGACCAATCGCATGCTGCCATCTCAAAAGGAACTTAATTCAAATCGATTTGGTGAGTGGAAAAAATAGGCAAACTCCATCTAGTATATCTTTCATTTTAAATCATTACAAAGAAACTCCACAAACCCATCTAATACAAGATTTTTTTTGTTAATAATTTCAAAAAACAGAACTTCAAACACGCGTTCACAGTTATATAAATACCCACACGTAAAAGAAATCTGGGGAAAGTTTTTGTAAAACTGAAAATACTTGCACAAGTTTCACAAGAATTCATAGCGGTACAAGCAATTCACAATAAATCGATTCCATTTTAATTGCACAACAACAAAAAAATCTTCTTTTTATAGCTCAAGAATTCTAAAAAATTTTAAAGTTGAAAGTTGCTTTAAAATTATCAGCCATGACCAACAAATTGTAGTTGATGATAGGTTTAAGGTAATTGTTTTTTGCGTTTGTGTAAACGACTTAAAAGGATATACATTATTTGGAGATCAATACTGAAGCCTAAATCCTTTTTCAGAATCTCAAAACCAAAATGTGTTGATATTGGAAGATCCAAAATGTCTAATAAGGCCGGCACCTTGCAAAAATGAGACGCTTTATGAAAGTGGTGCAAACATCAGCTTGAACACTATCCATGCAACGTTTAAAAAGAATTAAATATACCTACATGACACTAACAACACAGCCAAAATTCCCAAAAGATATATTCTTCGTCCCATCTTGCAGAATTGACCTAACACAACAACACTAACACAAATACGTCTTCAAGGAACTTGTTACAACTTTTGAAATGAACGGCGTTCACGTCTTCAAACCAACCAAATTTTTCCACGAGCCAGGAGCGTGGCCCGCGTCGATTGGCTACTTTTGATCACGTGTTAGACGTGGCTGGCATTCATTGGCCTTTTCCCCACAAGACTTGGAGCTCTCCTTTACCGGATGCAGTGAGGAGAAAAGCTCGTCTGTAAAGTCATAATTCTTTCGACGTTTTTTTCTCGAACCTTGAAAATAATTGAGTAAAAATGTATTCATATTGTAAAAATTGTCTTTCTTATTTTTTAGCTCTTTTTATGTTATTTCGAAATAAATTTAAGCATCAAAATTTAATAAAGTAACATTGGATCAAAAGATATATTCTCCTTTGTTTATTTTCTTTTCATTCAAAAATGCATTGTGGGTTACATTTATTCAATTTTTACCGGGACAGCAATCAGATAGAAGTATGTTTGAGGAACTGCAACCTTTAAACACGTGTATTTTCAATTCAAAAACCATAATTTGAAGCAGTTCTCCTGTACAATGAAATTCGGATACAAATTTTTATGACGATTGATGATTAGATTCGTGGAAGTTATTTATTTTATAGATAAAGACTAAAGTGTCAAAGTTGGTGTCGATTTCAAGACAAGTAGAGAGCGATCATGTTTTTGTGTAGAAAAGTGTATTATATATTTATGTGTTCAATATTACACCTGAACTTTTTTTCCGATGTCTGCTGTCGTGACAGGAAAGAAAATTGCCAAGCATGCAAAGATATTGTGAGTGCATTTTATAAGGTGAGTTTTTTTAAAGTTCTTTCTATAAAGGATTAAAAATATATATTTTTTATATAATAATTATATTTTTAATACGATAGTTTGGTAAATTTGGACTCTGTGAGTAGCTAGAGCTGCTGTTTTGTTTGTAACTTTAATACTTAATTACCAAAAAGATTTTTGAAATAAGCTTCATCTTTAGCTTTATGAAGATTACAAGTAATAAGTAATTATTAATTTTTCTAATTACGTTTAATTTGTTTAGTTAAGAAAGTTGTGCTAAATCAGAAAATTGACACTCTTGATTAAATTTGAAAACTGCAACTTAAATGAATTTTATTATGAAATACGTTTCTGGCTAATACTTTGTAAGAATTGGAGAAGTGATACATGATAATAGAAAAAAAGGAAAATAGTACAACAATCTTTTAATATAATTATTAAAGCCAAAAAAAACAGTGCAAAACCATGTACAACCAATACACTTGCCAATGTTGGATCATACGATCTTGATCAGTCGAAAATAATTTAAATGGAGAATATTTTTATCAAAAAGACTTACAAAGACTGACCTGACATAGTGAAGACTGGTAATAGCCAATCGAAATATTGTATAAATAGCTTTAATTCATGTTGTCAGGTCAGTCTTTGCAAACCTTTTAAGAATGTAGTCAAAGGAAACCCTCACCCCATGGGCCCTGGGACAGGCAGGGGGATGGTTGGGGGATTGAATGAATTTTGAATGATAATCTGTCCCCAGGGGGGTGATTCATTACTTGTGCCAGCAGCGAAGCGCGGCACAAGTTTAGGTTTGCCCCGTGTTTTTTAAATTTGTGTCGAGGTCTTCAGCCACTTGATGTTATACTTAATATACTGAACAGCGACTATATTCGGCGATTTGATATAACTGAGAAGCCAAGTCTTGCATATACAGTCAGAACTCAATAAAATCAAAAGCTTTCACATTTTATCCACTAGCTGGCACAAGTATACGCTCCTAGAGCGTCTTGTTTCCCTAACATTTTAATTTCATCCTCAGATTGTTCTTAATTTGTTCTTATTTTTCAGGCGATTTGAGCCTCACTGTTCTCATTAATTTTGTTCTTAATAAAAAGAGTGTACTATATATATACAGCCATTACTCATTAGAATACCCCTTCGATTGAAAAACTAGAAATGCTAAGTTGGCCCAACTCGGTCTTAATATTTTTAAAAATAAAAAGATTAAGTTAAGGCAAAACTACAACTATAATATAAGTTACTTTATTTTAACAAAATCACAGATATCGTGAATGTTACATTTTGTTTTCATAAAATGAATACTAAAATGGAATAAATATCCTAATGGACAGATATTTAGTCGATAAATATTTTATGTCTTTTACCGCAACATCACGAACAAATTCTAGTCAGTCAAAGTAGAAATATTTGATCAACATCGCAAAAATGTAAGAAACAGAGGTTGCGTCTTTGGAGTATTACAGTTAGTCACAGAATCGACACCGGAAACATCATTGTCTCGATGATCAAACACAATTTAATCACGCGACGCACCGCAATTATCATAAAAACATTTCATTGACAACAATTATATTATTTCTCCGACTATAGTTCTGAAAATGCTCGATAATAAACATGTATATATAACAAAATTAATACGTCAGTCTTCAAACGTGAGTGGTTTTGGTTGTGAAAGTATTTCAAATGCTCTTTTCTACTTACAAGACAATTTTCAACTAAGATGAATGGCGAGAGTCGGTTGTGTAACACTGATATTTATAGATTAACCTTTCTGCTGGAGAATGCTTCTTTTTTTTCTGAACTTTCAGTACTTCGTTAACACAAGGTGACAAAAGGTTAACAAAAATGGCCTCTCTTATAGTATCAATGTGATGAACTAGCTGCACAATATTTGGTTAAAATTTTTAGTGTATAATTTCATTTTAACATCTGTTCACAAAAATGGAATTTAAATGAATCACAATTTTTGAGCTTTAGTTAAGGACAGGTCATATAGTTTCAATTAATTATATGCTAACCTTTCTCTGACATCAGTTCGTCTTCCAAGATGCCATAACCAATTGTTTGAGTATCCTTTGAACCATGAAGAAGAGCACAAATCAAAGCCTCAAAGCCGCGAGGTTCTTTCTCCAACATTTGCACAACTTGATTAATGCTTTTGCAACCAATTGCTCTCCACTGCCGTTTTTCCCTAAACCAGCAATTTCCATTAATTGCAAGCTTGCACAATTGCTCAACTAATACTTTTACCCCAGTTCGCTTTAACTTTCCAAGATGGCGGCGTATAATGTTTTGTTTTTCACTTTCCATACCACGGAGAAGCCGTTTTTAACTTTCTTTTCGAGTCAAAGACCTTTTAGTTTCACAGTTGTGAACTGAGTTGTACGGATACCGCACAGGGAGAGTGGGCTGATTCAAAGTTCAGTGATTACAGCATATCTGTTGTGAGGTGAAAGAAGCCTTTGATTAAATCAATTTTAAAAACAAGGTTTGTTCTAAATATAACGACTTAACGTCACACTCAAATTAGTTTCAGATTAACCCAACATTAACCATATTACTTTGAAGACAGGAAGAAGTCTGAAAAGTGGAAAATGACATGTTTCAAACATTTTATATCTAAACCTCTTTTAAACAAAGCTGACAGTTCTTGAAAAACATGTTTTAAAACAAATAGCGAGGTGCTAACAATGACACGTCAGCTTAAGTTATAAACTCTTACACTACCATAACTGACAACTCTCAATAAATCCATTCCTAAACAATTAGTCATCACCGGTCTGACTCCCACTCAATACAAATGTGTCAATGAGATTTTTGAATCCGATCTTCAGTATTCCCAAACTCAAGCTACGTGTTATGCAATTATACGTTTTTGTTGCTAATTCAAATTTGAGGACGTTAGTGGCACCGACAAGAAAAACCTTTTTCCTTGAATCACAAATGTTGCATCTGTTTCCGTCTTTGAACAGTGTTGATTATAACGCTACAAATTAACACTTTTAAAATACTAAATTATCAATTATTAAATCCAATCTATCTTTTATTTTGTATTGTAACATTTGATATGTATTTTTCAAATGCAATAACGCTTATTAATTATCTACTTTTTATTTTTTATAGATTAACACGTTATTCAAGCCATTCAACAGATTTTTTTGTATTTCAAACGTTTTTGATAATTTTATTAGTTTAGCACCAGCCCACTTTAACAAGCAACCTCCCCCCGACCTCTCCAATATGCCATCCTCACTTACCCCGGCAATCTAATAAACCAAAACTCCCACCCTCTCTAATAAGAAACTTTTCTCAGATCTTTAATAAGCTACCTTCCACCAACCCTTTCTAATAAGATAGCCTCCCCATTCATCTAATATGCCACTTTCCTACTCTCTTATAAGCCACCTCCCCATTCCTCTAATATGCCACTTTCCCACTCTCTTATAAACCACCTCCCCATTCCTCTAATATGCCACTTTCCCACTCTCTAATTAGCCACCTCCCCTCTCGTTAACCTACCATCTCCTCCACCCTCTCTAATACGCCACTTCCCCCACCCTCTCTAATATGCCACTCTCGACAGCCTCTCTAATGAGCCACTTCTTTTTCCTCATTAACATGCAACCACCTTCATCCTCCGCTCTAATAAGCCATCTCTTCCCCTCGTTAACATGCCACCTCCTCCACTCTCTCTAATATGCCACTTTCGACAGCCTCTCTAATGAGCCACCTCTTCCCCTCGTTAACATGCCACCTCCTCCACCCTCTCTAATATGCCACTTTCGACAGCCTCTCCAATAAGCCACCTCTTCCCCTCGTTAACATGCCACCTCCTCCACCCTCTCTAATCACGGTTGCAAAACAGGACGGCAAAAGCGTTACGCTAAAACTACTTTTACAGTTTATCCGTTTCTGTTCAAACTTTGCAGGTAGCTAGAACTTTGTTTTTCAAACATTCCTATGTTTTTTGTTTGTTTATTTTTTGTAATTTTAACGTTTTGACGGGAAAATGACGTCACAAGAAAAGCAGCAAAATTAAGTTTCAACTGATGGCGCAACAAAAAACTAATTTTTAAGGAGAATGACGAGATACTGATGAAAACAAATGTGAAAAAATTTTTTAAAAAATTCAATTACTGTAGGAGATATTTAGTTTGAAAAGGCTTTTGTATCTAGAAACAGTAACAATCAAAGACGCTCAAAAGCGCATGTGGTCGGTCACTCCTTATGGGAGGTTTTATGGAATCTTTTTGTTGCTTTAAAATTGAAGCGATATCCGGTTGGAGGTGGAAATAATTCATATGACATTCATTCAATGAGCATTAAATCTGGGTCACGAGTGAATTTGTAAACCAAGATACAACATAAGCACGAGTGTTATGACGGATAGATGATGGCTGTCAGTTTCCACACTCATGCATATCTAATAAACATCAGTGTTCTATCTAGCCCGACTTAAGCAAAGTTCGCACTTGTAATAGAGTGCAAATGTTAAACTAGTGTGCAATATGAATACCACTAAATACTGGAGTGATTTTCATCGGACTGAGAAATAGTTACTAAGCTAATAGACACTAATAAACTCTGCGCCTATTTTTTTCTTTTGTTGAAACACAACTATTAGACACTAGTAAACACTCACTATTAGTAATTATTTCACAGTCTGATGAGAATCACTCTGTTAAATTATGCTAATTCTATTATTTTATATTGTTTAATCAGCACTATTTTGTAGTAAATAGTGCAAAGCATTACATGCTTTTAGTGTTCGCTCCCACTCATCATATCAGAGAGCATTTCATATAAGCGTGAAACACTTTGTAAGAAATTGCACAAAAATGTACTAATAAAACAATAGAAGACAAAGGATTTTGCACAAATTTTGTTAGCAAAGTGTTTCACGCTTTCATGAAATGCACTCTACCTACTAGGTTTCAAAATAGGCTATTGCAACTTTATAGAGTGTATTTCATAAAAGCGTGAAACTTTTTGCTAACAAAATTGTGCAAATTAGTGCAAAATCCTTTGTCTTCTATTGTTTAATTCGTACAATTTTGTGCAATTTCTTACAAAGCGTTTCGTAATAGCGAAAGGGTTAAACTAAATATTCAAATAAAATAGCTTAAAATTGAGTAAGTCATACAAGCCCTTCCCTTCATTCATTGTGGACCATGTGCCATTTCAGTGAGGATCATGGGAAAAGTCTTATACGTGACGTCCGCCATTTTGAAAAGTCTTACACGTGACGCCATTTAGAATTTGCCGCAAAGCGTTATGGTTAGTGTTACACGCTCGCTCGCTTGTTTCCTTACAAGCACGACAACATAGGACACTCCCGTCTGTAAGACTGGAGTGACCAAAAATTCTTAATGTTTAATCTATTATGATAACTCAACTGTTGGGTTTGAAGAATAGGTACGGTTTAGCCCTTTCATTAGTTCTAGAAGATTCTTTATTCAGCATTAAGTTTCATCTGCGTTGTGTTGAGAAAATATTGGTTCAAATGAAATATTAAAATAGTTGAAAAACTTTTCTAGTGTTTTTGTTTAAGAAACGTTTTTACCGGAATAGATTTTGTGGGAAATTGATTTTGCGATCTAGCCAAACATCGGCGAAAATTGCAAAAAACATATTCTCGTGAAAAGTCCTTCTTGCACGGTAAACTATTGTTTTTAAAAGCTTTTTCAACAAAGCCTCAAGTCTAAAAAATAAACTTTATAACTTCTATTTTAACCAAATCAAATCTTATGTTATGGTATTGTAAATAAACTGCGCCTGCACAGTGACTGCTAATAGAGTTCTTTTATATTTATAAACAGCAAGATTTCATAACAACTGTTTTCATTTGATAAATAAACTATGGCTGTGATTGAGACTAAGTCTGTACCGCGGTAAACAAAGAAGTTATGAATTATCTTCCCGTTTATATGAAAGCAAGTTAACCAATAGACCCTTTCACGCTTGTTCTCAAATATTTATTTTGACCAATAAGCAAAACTTTATCGCTACTGGTTGAAAGAATACTTTAGAATTAGTATATCTACCAAGTTTGGGCTGATATGTGGTAAGATGGTGAAGATATTACCATGCAAAACCACCGTTTTTTACAGATAAATGTATGTTGGGGGCAAGTTCATGCCCCTCAACACACAAATATCTGTAAAATTTCGCAATTTCACGGACCTGTATATTCGCGAGATTATAGCCTTTTGCTATAAAAAATAGTAGATGTCGTAATCTTTAGAAGCTCTTTCCACTGATATTGACTGATTTTTGCAGCTTTGTTTTCATCAAAAGTTACGTATGCGTGACACTAACTGCGAAAGGGTCTATTGCGAGAGAAAAAAACTTGAAAAAAAAAAAAAAACTCCAACGGGACTCGAACCCTTTGTGCAGCGCTCCAACCAACTGAGCTATGAAGTCACACTTGAGAAAGTACTGAGGTCATTTTCTTGTATACCTGAGAGTGGCATCGATGGACCCACTTCAAATACCCTGCTCTCCCAGTTATGGCTTCGTAGCCCAGTTAGTTAGAACGCTGCACCGGCATGGCGGAGGTCATGGGTTCGAATCCCGCTGTTTTCTCTTTAGCAATAGCTTAAATTGCAGATATAACTGCGGCAATGATTCATAACGTCAAAACTTTGACTGTTTTCAATTCATCATTTATGCAGAAAGTCTGCGCATTGGTTGTCAATCGTCGTCATTGTTTATGGTACTGTAATTCTTCTGTTTAGTAAGTCTGCTTCTTTCTGAATCATAAAATGAGTCTTCTTTCGCGCCCTGCAAAAAAAAAAAAAAAAAAAAAAAATAACTAAATTAAAAAAAAATTGTTCATAAAAATACATTGTGTTGAAGGATAGTCAAGGTCAAACGTTTCCAAATCCAGTGCGGCAGTCACCGCAAGTCAAAAGAGACCAGTTAGTTTGTCAAACAAAACATCAGTTATCGACAACAACACTTCTAAGAACTTCTCATTCATTGACAAAACTTAAGCCCCTGTCAAACGGCCCTGACATTTCACCAAGCATCCACCAAACATTTGTCGGACCAAATGTTGGTCATTTTTGTGTATTGTCGGATGAACACGTCAAACGGTTCCGACATTTTGCCGACATTCAGACCGCACGAGGTCTGGTAAACAAACCAGCCTCGTTTTGAAGACTTTCAAAGGATTTGTCCTTCATAATACGCATGCCCACGCAGGAATTTTGTCGTGTGACCCTGTTAAACGAACAGAACAGGAACTCGACAAGGTGAGAACAATAGAAATGTTGGGTTGATGTCGGGACAATGTTTGCTCGGAATCAAATTTCACCCGACATTGACCCAACACAAATCTCTGCAACCGACATTGTCGGACCGTTTGACATGGGCTTTACTGTTCCTTCGGGGTTAAATCCATTCACAGTTTTGTATGTAAAGAAAAAAAGCATATTATAATGCAGAAAAATGCAAGAAGGAGAGATTCTACAAAGTGTTTAGAATAAATACACAACTACATATTTGCCTGGACATTTGAACTTTTTCAGAATTTATGAAAGTTTCCATAAATACAATTTACTATGACGTGCGATCACAATCGGCGACTGGTCTGCATAAATTGCTGAAATTTGGCAACATTCTGAAAACAAGTCATCGATGATTGGCGATGGTCTGAGGCATGCAATCCGGAAAGTTGGAACAGTTGAATCAAGTCCAATTACCCGAGCCACTGCAACGCTGCCCGAATAGAACAATTTTAATTGGAAACGCCTGTTTTGGACAATCCGCGCTATATAGCAGACACAGTATGGGTGTTCTAGACTTAAACCTAACGCTACATGAGTGAAACCTGTAAAATCCTACAGAAAGTAACGCAGTTGTTCGGCTGGCACAGATTAACTTATGGCAGATTAAAAAGTTGTTAGAATCAGTTGTATAAGAATTTCTATTGGTTGATTTTTCCACTCTTTTGTTGTTTTAGGCCAAAAACTACATTCTAAGCGTCACTGTCGGAGTTCAAGGATATAAGATTGAGTTTATGTGATCAAATTGCTGGCTTTCCGGACGGGTTTGTGTTGTATGTATAGTGGAATACTGGTTACTGTTTTGTTGTTCTAAGCAACATAAAAAGAAGGGATTGTCGGAAGGACGAATAAAATGAGGAAAGTTCTGTAACTATTATCGGCATCATCGACTGACAGAATGAATGAATGTGCATTTGCACATGCATAAAACAGTACTTTAGCGACCCGAACGTCAAATGATTGCCATACTCACCTGACACCTGACTATACTGGTTTTTACTGAATGTGCATTTGCGTATGCATAAAATAGTACTTTAGCGAACCGATCGAACGGCGCCAAATGATTCCTCACCTGCGGAACCTCGACTGTTTCATCCGTAACAATGTCATATTTCCTTCCTCTGTAGTAGAATCGTTTTTGAAGCACGTACAACACAAAAATGTCGCACAATACTGAGGCCTGCAGACAGGAAACAAAATTATGCGTTTTAACTCAACAGCGAGCCTTTTTTTACACTTGTATCACATAAATAATAAACTCTCCCATTTTGTTTATGACATTTATAAAAACGATAGTGTATAATGTTTTTAATCGGAGCACTCTACCGTAACTTTTTTTGATCTGAATGTTTTGAAATCCGAAGAGTGATGGAGAACTGTTCTGAAAAAAGGTCCTGAGACAGTGTAACGTCACGCTCGGAACTCGACATAAATCAAGCTTTCCGTCTCTAATGCAAAATAGTCATACATAATACGTGAGGGGAGACTTAGCACTGAAAGCAAAGCCAACTGTATCAGCTTGAGATTTCCTAAATATCCTTTAGTAAAAGGTAAAAGAAACAGCAAACGCCACTGCATTAACTTCCTATTGGATGCCGTGTTAGTTTTATCCATTTCCTGTTTCAGTTATTTCTGGGAGACTTGGATACCAGGTCCTTTCTTTGTACGATGAAACTTGCCTCACACAAAGAACTGTGAAAAAAAAAAAACTTTCTACCACGACGGCGGCGTGGTTGGCCCAGCTGGGAAATATTCTGCCTTCCAGCCACATGGTCCTCGATCTCTGGCTCTCCCGAGATTTGAAACTTTGTGTGAGCTTCTTTTCTGCAAAAGCTGACTTAGCTTTCCATCCTTACAAAGTCGATAAATAAAATACTTGTTTCTGCTGGGAGCTAAACTGCGATGAATAAGTGTCCCGTCCAAGTGGAGTCATATCCATGGGCCACTTAATAATAAAGCATTTAGCTAGCAGGAAACTTTATTACCATCATTAATCACATTTTATAGTTTATGAGCACAAAACGACATTTAAAAGGCCTTTCATTAGTTTTTGTTTGTCGTTGATTTTTTATTTATTGACAAATACTGACACAGTTTTAAAATCAGTGGTAATATAACATTACTAGTTGAAAGTGTTCGTTCATCAATAGGCAATACTTACAATTCCTAGCAGTGCCAGACCAGAACCGATGTTTAGAAACAACGGCACCACTCCAAATTTTCCTCCCTGAAAACCAGTTATAGAAAAAAAGGATAAAACTTAAATAAATCCTGATTCTGAGCAAGCTTTAAAACAATAGCAAAGTTCTTAGACTCAAAAATTATATATGAGATTAATTATTATACCTTTCCCTCAGTCATCACAACAAACCGAATTCCATAAGCTTTGATAAGAGTTCGGAACAACTTGTTATCTTGGACGTAATAAACAGGGTATCTGAATGCAAAAAAAACTCAAACTTGTTATGTGAACTTATTATATAGCATATCAACAATTGTTTGTATGTAATCAATAGCGAAGTAAAATTGCAAATTTAATTTTTAATACAACTTAGTTAACCTTGGTCTGATGTTGTTTCTGGGTGATGGAAAGGGCAACAAAATCGCTTAAAATGCCTGAAAAACCAGCTACAAAGGATCAACAGACTACCAGAAACAACATCAGACCAAGATTAGTTAAGTTTTATTAAAAATCGAATTTGCAATTTTACTTCTCTATTGATTCCATACAAATACTGTATTTATAAGTTCACACTGATTTTTTGCCTGGGCTGCCAGTGAGAAAACTTGACACATCTGCACAGATAAAACAATGGCGTTATGAAAGATCAAATATTGCAGTTCTGTAAGTACGTAATTTTAGCAACTGTGAAAAAGAAGCCTGAGAAAAAATTGTTCATCTTCAACGGGATACGAACTCATGACCTCCGCGATTTTCTATTTTACTTCAAGATAAACATGAATGGCGCAGTTGTAAGATCTCTGCTTTCCGACCACAAGGTCCCCAGTTCGACCCGGCACTGCCCAGATTTAAATATTTGTGTAACTTCTTTTCCGTCTAACCTAACTCAGCTTCCCATCCTTCTAGGGTAGGTAAATGAGTACCAACGTCTGCTGGGAGCTAAACTGCAATGGGTTAGTGACCAATCCAGGGGGAGTCAAAGACTCTCATCCGCTTAACAATATGCAGAAACTGGAGATAACTGCCAGCTCCATGGGCCACTAGGCTCGTAAAGGATTTAGCTTCAAGATAAACAATGGATCATGGATAATATATGTGAAACGGCCATATTTGAAATGGTATCAAGTTTAATCATTTCTGTTCAAATTCAGCAACATCTGAGAAACAAAAACTTTTTTCTTAAGAGTAAGAGTACATGTCATTTTCTATTCATCTTACCTGAAGTTGTATCCACCAGCAATTGGTGTGTGTGAATCATCGAGTCTAAATAAATGAAACGAGACTACATAATTAACAACTTTCTCGAAAAAAGAAACTACTAAGAATAATTTGTTATCATCTTCGCAGCAATCATTGCAATATCGTACGTTGCTGATCAAAGAATGTCACTGCTTTTTTGTATAAAAAAAGACAATACACTTGAAATCTTGTCCATCGAACGTCAGCTCTTAAGCAAAAATGAACATCTCTTGACACCTCAAACCAGCTTAAACAGTGCAAAACTAATGCCGAAGGATTCCTTCGTATATTGCAAAATTGTAGGCTACTGTGTTGTGAATTTTAGCTGTCTTTCATCAAGTCCAGGACACAAGAACCACAGGAATAACAAAGGTCTATATAAGGTGTAAATGAAGCAACAAAAAATTATAAAAAGGTAATTTCGACGGTCTTTTTAGAAGATAAAAAAAATTATATTAAACACGAGCCTTGTTCTTACCTTCTGAAAGAGTATTGAGGTTCACACTTGTATGACAAAGCGTCAAAGTTGCAGTCCCACTTTATGATAATTCCAATCACTCCTCCCTGAAAGAAACCGATTGGAAAGTTTGCCACAAAAATATTTATATTGAGCATCAACTAAGTCATTTTTCGTACAATACTGAAATAAATCTTAGACTTTTAAATAAACAAAAAAAACAATTAGTAGTTATGCTCCTGAGTACCGCCGACTAATTAACTTTTGAGGCCTTTGAAATTCTATGACCAACCAGGCACTTAAACCCAGTAAGAGTACCTCTTGTTATGTCTGCAAGTATAATTAGTACAACACATTGAATTAAAGTAAGTCATTTTTCCAATACTGTCACGTAGGAAGTCAATTTTTGTTTAGATCTTTTGTTTTGATCGCGCGATGACCCTTTAACTGTGTTGTTGTTATTGTTTGCAATTCATATGGTAAAACGCGCCCATGGACCAGTTTTGCCTCTTTTTGCTACCGTCGTTGTAGGAGTAAGTTGGTCCTCCGTGCTGGCCGAGGTTTAACCACGCCGGCTTTGCCGAGGCCATGACAGAGGCCAACAGAGCCAATAAAAAAATGAAATTAAAGAAGTTGAAAGTGGAGCTAGTACCCCGTTACAATACGTATACGGCCATAATTATATGATCATTTCAATCAAGATTGAATTCCCACAAAATAATGTCTTGTATAGATTTCATTAAGTGTTGACAAACCTTGTAAGCAAGTTTTTCAAAACTCTCTCCAGCAAAGGCTACTGCGTCCCCCAATGAAAATATTGGGCACAAAGGATCAGTATGTGGATGGTATTTACAGGACTTAAGATAGTTTTTATCAGCATCTAGTTTGATATTTCGTCTGCAGCCAACAAAATATACACTCATTAAGAAACATTTGTCTACAGGAACTACCAGTACATTCTGTTATCTTTCATGGTTGGTCTCTAGAATTTAAAATATCAAGGGTTTGGTTTTCCAGGCTGCCCCTGGAAAATGAAGGTTTGAAAGTTCTCTATTTGTGAGCAACTTTTTCCTAGAACGCTCAAACTGTTGATGAATAATAACGTTTTTTCATAAAAATAAACGCTTTTGGATACACAAGTAGTGACTCAGTAATTTCATAGCTAGAATAAACTGATCACTGCAATGACGTTTTACGCTAAGTTGCAAAACCAAGTTCACTGGTGGTTCGTTTCATGCACAGCAACGAAAAATACTTTCAGTTTTCTTTACAGGTTGCATAGAGTACGATTGCATTCATGAGCGCTTGACAACAAAATGCAACTTTTCTTTCTTAGAAAAAATGCACACACAGTTTAAAACTCAAGAACAAAAGTTGCAAAGTATTCCGTAGTTACTCCTATACAGTATATATATCAAAGCGAGTTTCCATGGAGACTCATCAATCATTTCCTTGTCATTGAAGTTATACAAAATGTTTGTTTTTTAAAAGTTTCTTTTTGTAACAACCTTTGAGTCTTTATCACATCTGTCAAGGAACTATATCATTTAACAGTTGTCAATACCAACTAAGATTTGTTAATACTAGCGTAAGCCATCTACCTGAACAGATTTATACAGCCCTTTCAATAAATTTAAAAGAAGGAGACCATGAATGGAGAAGTAGCCAGCCTGTCCGGTAGAATTCGGAAGATTCCCCACATAATAACATTTCGCAAGCCATGAAAGTAGCCGACCACAGTTCGAGATTTTTTCCCAAGTAGCCGACAGCTTTCGTCGGCTGTCGGCTCTTATTGAAAGGGCTGTTTATAAATGCCTTAGTTCCATGAATATTGTAATCATATTTATATTAAAAGGCTAGCTCAGATCTGCTTATCAACACTGCTGATATTAACAGTTTAATAATTCTGCTTTATGAAAAAACTACACTATCTTCATAATAACAAAAATAATAAAATAAAAATAATGATGATGTAACAATAATGTGAATTTAACACATTCTAGAGGCATTAAAAAGGTTTCAGAGCTCTTACAATGATTTTACATGGTATAAATTTGAGGATCTCTGATAGTCAGTCCTCGAAACTTGCATACAATGATACAATTGGATGGGATTCCAAGCTTAACTTAACTTACCTTAATAACAATATGGAGGCGTGACAATGCAACCATAACACATACCGTTTATCTTAGATTATAAGCAACACTTGTTATAAGCTGTCGAGCGCTGTTTATAAGCCACATTCAGTTATAAGCTGCATCAATTGAGATTCCGAAAAAATATAAGCCACCCTCTTTCATAAGCTGCAGCTCAGAGCAGACAGGATACACAACACCAGGATCACTACCCTAAACATTGCAAAAGGCTATAAAGGGTTCTGTTTACAGCGCAAAGCACGTTACCATTTCCACCAGACCAAGATTTTTGACACTTTTTTGATGGAGTGCCGATTAACAAACAAACTAAAAATATATCAAAATTCTCTTCCGGCCACATATCACTTACAACGTCTAGACTGTCTCCACCCACTTTGGCTAAAGTGTCAAAAAAGTGTCAGAAATTCATCAAAAATCTTGGTGTGGTGTAAACAATAGCACACTTTGCACTGTAAAATTCTTTATACAGATGCAAAAACTTGTTTTCTTTCCAGTTTTATTGACCTCATTTGTGGACACATAACTACATTATCAAGTTATACTACTATATTACTTTATAAATACTACTATATTTTTATTACTTAATAAATACTACTATATTACTATTATAAAACAGATCTTGTCTTGGTGTACAAAGCCATTAGCTGAGCTGCAACAAACTACTCCAAATTTCTTCAAATTTATATTTACTGTAAGAGCAAAATATATATCCAAGAGCAACACAAAAATAGATTTTTTCTTACCTTGATTCCCCAAACTTTGGAAAGCTGACACTATTTTTTATAAGAACAGTAAAGTTTTTCGCAGCATCAAGCAAGGGGATACTCTTGCTATTGAAAGAAAGAAAAAAAGTAAATTGTATGCAGCAGTATATTTTGTTAAATCTTGAGAGAAGTAGTGTACACTAATGTCAAAAAAACTGATATTTGCTCACCAAGGGTTTTCTCAAAATTGTTGTACTTTATCATGACTACATAATACTAAAGAAGGAAATAATCTTGAGTATCACTACAAAAATTGGGATTCCTTCATACTAGAAAATTTTAAAATCGTAAACATTATATATAGCCACTTATCTAAAGCTATGAGCACTTTACAGGTAAATATAAAGTTTAAAATACGGGGGTCTTAGATGTGGTCTACAACAGCGGTTCATTTAATAAATGAATAGAATAACCCTTTATGAAAACAAACTACAACACCAGGATAACAAACCAGCTTCTTTGATAAGTACATGATCCCAATTCTGAATTTAACAAACGTACTGTATTATTAGTGTAAGGATTGAGAGAGATGTTAGAATTAACGATAGTACAAATTATAGTCTCTTGATGTATAGTCTCTGGTTGTGTCACAGTTTTAGAAGGTTAGTAGCAGAAGTTGTACTGTACCACTGTTATCCACTACAACCACTGCTACTACTGCTATGGCTACTACTACTACCACCACTACAGTTATAGTTACAGTGTTACTGTTATCGTTTATGAAAATAACCTGATTTCAATTATGTAAAATCACTAATTCATTTTGTACCAGAATATAATCAAAAATAGGTTTGTTATATAATTATTGTCACTGATTGTTATTGAAGTTTAACAAAAAATGTTTTGGCCATATGTAACTACAGTATGTTTTATATCATGCCAATAAAGCTTGTTACTACTACTATTATTACTACTACTACCACTACTACTACTACTACTACTACTACAACTATTACTACTACTGACTTCTACTACTAGTACTACTACTACCATTATTACTACTACTACTACTATTACTACTACTACTACTACTACTACTACTACTACTACTATTACTACTACTACAACTATTACTACTACTACTACTACTACTACTACTACTACTACTACTACTACAACTATTACTACTACTGACTACTAATACTATAACTACAACTAAATATTACTGACAACTATTAAAATTATTAGCACATACCTTAAACCAAAACCCTGCATTGGTAAAACGTCAACTTCAACAGGACACCATGAATAAATCTCACAAACTTTTTCATGTCCATGTCTATCAGACTCTACACATCTTCCAGTCATTGTTCCTTCAGGTAAAACAGACCATTAAACAAAACACAGAATATGCAAATTTTCAGCATGCTATCAAATGAATGCAACTAGTCAACATAAACACTTTCTACATAACACTCACTCATTGGATTAGAAAGCCAAGTTTTGTTGAAGCTAAAAAAACTATTGCCATCACTGTAATGAGTAAATCATGCAACAATACTTTTTATATGCTACATATACCAGGGCTTGACTTTTACTGTCATCTGGTCATCAGAGACGACTGAAATCTTTGTGGGAAAACTAAAACCATAGTTTCTGTATATTTATTGTTATAAGGATTTTTAGAAATGAACCTGCAATTCAGTCCTATATATTTTACTTCAAACTGACATCACCTGTAAGTGTTATTGGATTCGATTCTATTTTGGAGGTTCTCCACTGTTGTAGGTTACACAAAGGTGATGTAAATCCATTTGAATACATCATTTGGGAAGTCAGTTAAAGTTTTATTTCATTTGCTGTCCGAACCCTGCATACTATCCTTGGGGAGATGGTGAGGATACTAGAACCCTGGATACTGTCCTTGGGGAGATGGTGGGATACTAGAACCCTGGATACTGTCCTTGGGGAGATGGTGAGGATACTAGAACTCTGGATACTGTCCTTGGGGAGATGGTGAGGATACTAGAACCCTGGATACTGTCCTTGGGGAGATGGTGAGGATACTAGAACCCTGGATACTGTCCTTGGGGAGATGGTGAGGATACTA
>JAOBBB020075779.1:0-13876 GCA_025331005.2 Zoanthus gigantus
TTTGCCACAAATAAATAAAAATTACAATTTCAACATTGGTTTGATGAAATCTTTTCTGGTAGAGAATGATCAGGAAAATATTTATATATGTATATAAAATAAATATTAATATAGAATTGCTGTTTTTTAATTTGCAATGGTATTTTACTCTCCCACACACGCTTGTTACTATAACTGGTAAAAAATCTCCTTAAAAATGAAAAAAAATAAATAAAAAAATTTAAAAAAAACGCATTCCTCATTTACTTTTTTAAAATATTCTGATGAGAAACCGGGAATTTATTTTATTTGGCCTAATGTAAAGTTTTAGATTTATAAGCGTTAATAAAAATTGTCACCACTACAAATAAAATGTATTGCTATTTGAAGTTAATACTGTGGAAGTTAGAATATTAAAATCTTATGAAATGCTCTTTATAAAAACTGAAAAATGAAAAAAACAATAAGAATTTTATAGTGCATTGAAATAACCAATAGATCAATGACTGGTTTACAGTTTGGAATGGCAGTTTTACAAATGTTTATTTTAACCTGATCTCGCTAGCTTATATATGATAACTAAC
Source organism: Zoanthus gigantus (assembly GCA_025331005.2). Classification (NCBI taxonomy): domain Eukaryota; kingdom Metazoa; phylum Cnidaria; class Anthozoa; order Zoantharia; family Zoanthidae; genus Zoanthus; species Zoanthus gigantus. Next base: position 564 of record JAOBBB020075779.1, read on the forward strand.
CGCCAATGGTCTTTTTGGCAACTATTTTAATAAAACGTAAGCCTTTTGGCTAATCACAGCGCTTAATCTTCTTCGTGAGGAAGAAATATAACCATTCTAAAAAGAAATCCATTCAACCTTTTTGAAACTTCCCACTATGATATTCATCATGCAGTTCGTTCCATATCGAATTATACAAAGCTACAAATTGTTAATAAAATGTAGTTCGTCTTTGGGTTTATCTTTGAATCGTTTAATCCCAATGGTTTTTGTTGTGTATCATAATTCTTTTCATTTTAATATTTCTAAAATGTCCGATATTTATGAGCTTAGCGGTGTGATTTCAATGATTTGTCAAACAAATTCTTAATGGGAAAACTTGAGAAACGCCATTAAACACATATTGGTGTTAGTACTTAGTAACTAAAGCAAGTCAGTGGGGTATTTGGTTAGTAATTTACAAAATCACTCCATAAAAAATTATTACACGTTACACGCACTCGTGTGATTAATAAAACAAAAATGTGTTTCGCTTTCGAAAAAAAGGAAAAATGTCTTTGTTATCCGAAACAAGAGTTAGAAATGAAAGTAAATAAAATTAAAATATAACATTTCTGTATTTTAAACAGGATACTGCAGTAAACAAAATTCAACTTGGTACTTGAAAAATTCCTGAAAAATAAAGTTTGTTTATCGCAGCTGGATTTTAACAAACATCCACACCGTTCTCAACAAAAAAAAAACATGTCACTGTAATCAATTATAAGTATAACTCAACGTTAGATCATTTTAAATTATCTTGCAAGTTTTTACCTACAGGAAATTTGATGGTTTAATTAAAATCACTGAATTTCTTGTTTAATGGGGTGGACTTTTAAAAATAGTGCGATGAATGTAGTCTATTTAAGAATATTATTTTTTTAATGTTTTGAAGACAATATACAATGTTGGAAATTTCAGCAAATTTACTCCTGCATAACACTCAATAAACAATGTTTGTAATGTTTTCTCTGTCAGGTTCTAATCAGCAAATATTGAGAACCGACGTCAATACAAGGAAATAGGAAAATCTCCGAGAAAGCGATTAAAGAATAGCTGGAAAGAAGCCGTTGATTTGCAAGATGTTCGCCTATTAAGTTTTAATCTATTAGTTTTTCGTAATCATTTCAAACCTCGATAAAACCGGCCCTGAACACAGAAAGCATTGTTTTCGAATACATAATTTCTTTGATTTGAAAATATTTTTATGCAGCTATTAGATTTTGTAAGTTTTACTTAAGCATCTAAAAAGGCAAAACTAAAACAGTTTTAATTGTGTTTTTTCTCACAGGAGCCCTAAAAATTTTAGTCTTGAATCAAACTTCAGCTTAGGGCAAAGAATCGACGTCCCTTTTAGTCAAGTTTATTAGAAAACGTTTTATTATGATATTTTAAAAAATTGTTGTAAATAATTGCCAGAGAGATCATTAAGTTCTTGCTGAGTGCAATAGTTTTAATTGGTTGCAGTTTTATAACTGGTGTCTTTCCAATCTTTCTTATACACCCGATATTGGAGTGAGTAATTCAATTTAAAATTTCAACTTAGCGGAGACCTCTTTGAGAAAATCTCTCATGCATCTTAGCTCGTTAGTTGAAGGTAAAATATTTTGCAATAAAATCCTTGAGGCAATGTCAAAAAATTTCAAGTTTTCTTTCAGTTTTTGCAAGTTTATTAATAACCATTAACAGCAAAAAATGCCCAAAAGGCTCGGAAAAACTAGACAGTTTTGTTTTCATCTTGAACTGCAGAATGCTGTAGGTTTACCATGTCCATTTGAGGCAAATTCGCTTCATTTTTGTTGTGCGCTCCATTTCAAATGTAAAAAACAACAAGAAAAAGAAAGATTTTGCTTAGACACATTCTTTTCTCGTTGAACTTTCTTAAAGTTTCTCTTGACTGTCAACAGATAATTAGCGAGTCATGAACTCGTTAACGTAGCAACTATTTTTGTACATCAGTCGTGCAATCTTGAGTACATAAAAATACCTAATACTGATGAATTCCTCCAATTAATAATATTTTCAAGGAATTTCAACGCACTTTCGAAACGCCTATGGATAACTATAAAATTATTTCATTAAGAGTTTAATTTAAAATGTAAAAGCGAAGCCTTCTACATTATAGAAGCGATTTCTCCCTTAAACAGCTGTTTCCGCCACGAAAACATCGAGATAATTAATAAGAATATAAGCAATTTCTGTAATAAAACTCTCCCTCAAGATATTCCTGAGAAAAATGTTTAAACGCGAAAACTGCCGGGCATGGAATAGTTGAATAAGATGGGGTTAGTTAAAAACTTTATTTGCTTAAATATGAGAAAAGATTTCTTTCAGTTGACAAAAAAAAAGTAAAAGAAGCGGGGGCGGAACGATTAATGCCACGTCATACAATGTCTGAATGCATTCATGGTTGACAAACTACGGGGGAGTTCTCATTGAATAACAACACTCTCCGGATTGGAGCAAGACACTCGCGCTCAGGCGCGGGAGAGGTGGTCTGACAATTTTTTCAGCTTTATTTTGTTTCAAACTCAAAGAGACAATTATCCTTCATTTTGACATTTTAATGAAGCAAAAAAAAAAACTAAAAAGCATTTCAAAGATATAGCAGATTGTCACAAACAGTAACTAAAGCAATTTCCCGAAAACCGCTAAAGCCGTAAACTTGACGAGCGGTGGCAATCCTCGTTGCAATTGAGGAGGAATTGAAATGCTCGGGAAAAGCTCTCCAACATGGATTGATTTTACAATTGGAAGTATTGTTATTGTAGTATTTGTTGTGACAATATTCATGAACGTGTTAGCTCTAAACTATACCTACACCAAGATTCGAAAACCGTCTATTAAAAAGATCCCACATTTGTTTGTTGGCGCGCTCTCCATGTCAGGTCTGGGCATTGCGTTGTTTCAGTTTCCACCGTTCATCATATCTCGTTTCAGTGGAGTCTGGGATTACAACAGTGCTGTGTGTAGTTTGGTTGCCTTCGCGATTGTGCTCTTCGGAACTCTCACCATTTCTCTGGTCGTGGTGATGAGCTTAGAAAGGCTCGCAGCCATTGTATTTCCATTTTATTACAACGAGCATGCAACTATTCGAAGAAGCGTTTTTGCTGTTCTCCTTCTGGTCGTGTACTCCACAGTAGTGGCCACATTGTCGGTCGTTCTAAGCCACGTTGAGTTGAATGTATCAACTGGTGTGTGTCTATATACTGTTGACACTTTTAACAGCAACACACGAGCCCTTGTCTATATTCTTGTGTCTCACTATCTACTATCACTAATAACCATGTTTGTGGCTAATATAACTGTCTTCCACGCCGTGCACAAACTAGACAGCAAAAGTGTCTCGGATGAATACTCTAAGAATCAGTGCGAGGGAAAGAAATCGTCGATGAAATCGGGTGCCTGCGTTAATTTTGCAAAAATGGTCGGGATATTGGCCTTGTGTTATACCGTTTGTTGGACTGCAGTTCTGGTAAGGTTATTATAGTTAATAATAATTTTTGAATCAATACAGTTTCTATTCTTGCTTGATGTTGTGTAACTGTTTTTAGTTTACGGTGTTTTGAATTTCAAAATATTCATGTCAGTAATGTTTTCAGTTTTTTCAAGATTAATAAGTACGTCTGCCATTCATCTGAAAAGCTTGTTTTAGTAATAAAAAGAAATAGCTTGTTTTGATAAATTTAGAAGCACTGACCAGTTTCAATCAGGAAAAAAACATGTGTTCTTAAACTTGAGATAAATATTCTTATCCAAGTTCATAGTTTGCGGGAATTCTCTCAATTTATAAACAAACATTTTCAAAATTCGTTACTTAATTTAAAAGTAGTCACAAGTATATACTACTTTGTTCAAATCGAACATTTCAATTCATGGTAACCTTTTATATAGGACACTAAAAGAAGTTCTGAAAAGAAGTTCTGAAAAGAAATTTTGTAAAATCAATCACTCGTACAAATTTTCTTATGCAAGAACGAATTATGGTTAACAGTGTTTATCTAACAAACAATCTTTCTGCAAAACAATTTTCTATTCAATGCATCTGTTTAAGTTTCATCGGCGACCGCAAGAAGAACTTTTACTAACATATCCAACGAGATATGTTTCAAAAAATAAAGCTTTTATAGATCGTCGAGACACAAAATTGAGTCAGCAATAATGTTTCATCTAAGTGTACAAGATACTGGTGTCACGGTTGTGTTAATTGCTGTTGTTGCCAGTTTAAAAACGAGCTTTTTTCCTAGCATCCGTCTTCTTATTCGAACGACAACAATATGTGAAATTTTCCTCGACACCATCGTTTCGATAACTGGAGAACTAAAAAATAGAGGTATACGTAGTGATAAATTGCCGTTGATTATTTTAGAGACAACTTTTTTAATGAAGTCTAGTAATCTGGAACCACAGCAAAGCAATTGCAACGGTTTTAATTTTTTCAGTTTGGCATAAAGCTGAAACAAAGACGACCGATATCTTTGTTTCTCTTGAAATCCTCAAACAATATATATAAGATGCTAAAACAGATGGTAGATTGCGGACGATGCATGCAGAGTTAAGATTGTATGAAAAAAGTGCTTAAACATTGAGGAAAAGAATCGGTTTCCCTTACAACAACACATTAACTCCTGTATTATCAAATCACTATTGATTTCATATCGTAGTCATTTGAATTGGGAACTGATCGATAATGTAAACACAAGTGAAAAAAGATCAAATTTAGTTCATCGTATTCAATATTAACTGATATCTATCCTCAAACCGGGCCAAAAATTGAAAACTTTTCTGATTTAAATCGGTTTTCATTCCACTGTCACTTTTATTGCTAAACCTAGTTTACGTACAGCAAGATAACTTGTGTGGAAAAATCAAAGATTTCTACTGTTTTCTGTGTGTAGCCGGACATAACTCGTCCAGAAAACAAGTATACAAGCATATCTTGTTGTTGCTTAATTATTTTTTAATATTTTTAGAGTTTCATTGAGCACTGCAAGGTTTTATAAAAAAAATTAGAAACAAAAGTAAATAAAGCAAGATGTCTAGTAGCGACCGCAGATTTTTGAGTTGTACTCAAAGCATTAAATACGGGATTAATAGGCTAGTTATCTCAAGCAAGAACCAAAAAATAGCTCGACCGCATGCTTTTAAAACGCAGGTCACTCAAATTTTACCCTGGTTCATTTGTGATTTTTTCTACAGATCCGAATCTAAACTTTATTTCGCCAGTTGTTGGGATTTTGAATTTAGAAATGGCTACTCGACTCATCCCATAAAGTGTTTAATTATAAATATTGTTTAATGGATGGAGAAAAATATGTAGAAAAAGTCTTCTTTGTTTTGAATGGGAATCAAGTCAATTTAGAAATGCAAAGCGATGCAGTATCAAAGTGGAAAACTACCGGAAAATCTTCCTTCCGCCTGTGCGCGTTGACATTTTTAGTAATCTGTCTCTTTTCCCAACTAGTTCCCACAAACAAAAAGAAAGAAGAATTGGTTTAACGATTAATAATCACGGTAAAGAAATATACATTGCAATTTCTATCCTCAATTTGTTTCTAAGCGAATACAATTTTAAATTAGAACAGAAATAGACAAACATTTCAAAAGTTTCAACCGAATGCATGGAAATTAACAACAAAGTAATTTATTAAACAAAATGTGAATTAAGCTCGTTTCTGCCCAAAATAATATTGATTACCAATCAAGAACAATGAATTCGGTTTTCATATAAAATTCTCTTTGTCGATGTTTCCACCGAATCTGGCAATTTGAACGGCTTAGACTAAATGCTATTTTATCAAGTATGAATTATTTAAAATCTACAAAAACGAATCGGCGAAAATTCTCCCATTTAAATTAACACCTTCTAAAATGATATGGTTGTATTTAGTTTATAGCCAACAAAAGGCTTGACGCCTATGAAACCTGAAGTTTTCTCTTGTTTTACTGTGCCGCTAATGAAACGTGTCGTTTTTTTCTTGTTTTTTTTTTAATTTATTTACTTCTGTGCTAAAATTCAAACTTGCTAAAGCCGCGCAGTGGTTAGTATATTACAACTCGAAATGTAAGTTGCATGTGTTTCGCCCGAGGGTTCGTTTTCCGCACTCATTTATAAAATTCGAATTGAATGGTAGTTGTAGAATTCATTACAATTCACTGATTATGCCAGATCTCTACTTCCGAGAAAATTTATGCCTACGCAAAAAAGCTAAAAGCTGCCATCTTTTGCCTGAAAAGATCTATTTGCATTAGTTTTCTTCGGTGAAAGAGAAAAACGCCCTTAAAACTAATTCATTATATTTCAAAGTTCATTTCTCGATCTTCATTATTCAATCAAATCTCAGACTGCAGGGTTAATGTCTCTTTGTTTTTTCAAGTGTTAAAAAATTAATCTGTTTTTAGCTTTTTACTGGTTTTGATACAAAGCATTAACATCCAATATAAAAACACGTTTTCTCTCATTTCTTAGACCTTCACATCTCATTATTCAAATTTACACGACATATTTTTTAAGCCCAGTGAACTGCGTTGGTGAATAGGTAAAATGCGTGGCTTTAGCCAACCCTACATTTGAGTGTTTTGCCCAATCCAACAGTATAAGGAGTAACTAGTTCTAGCACCACAGTGACAGACTGATTTACTGTCGCTCGTAACAACGGTTTCTTACACTACCTGTGGTGATGAACAATCGTTTTTAAACTATTTCTGTGATTGATAATTTTTCAATAATGATAACTCATTCTTTGCATTTCAATTAATGTTTAGACTTAAAGCGCGCCTCTAGAAACTATGTTCAGCGGACATTTTTTCTATGTGATTTTGGACGCTCTTACCCCTACCTCCTCAGTGACGCCCACCTCCCTGCAGTAAAACACATGCTCTAACTGTCAGTAGCACTCTCAGTGTCCCCCACAGTACTATTCTTACTCCCCAGTTTCCATAATTCACCACTCCTCAATTAGATTAATTCAAACTCGTGTGCCTCCCTTTCCTGCATTCGGCCCCTTTCCACACCACGTTGTTCTTGTTATTATAGCAAATATTTTGTATATTCCCCAGATTCGCATTCTTCTAATTTACGTTTACGGCTGGCACAACCAGTACTACGACCAGGTAGTACTGGTGCTAACGTCAGTGGACCCACTAATCAACCACTTAGTTTGTTTATGGGTGATGAGGAAATACAGAGATGGCTATACTAACGCCCTCCTTCAAATGTTCAAGTGTCTTATCCCAAAAGAAGACAGTGTTGTTATGACGGCTTTCACCCGAATAAGCTCGTTCTCAAGACGATCTTCGCGATCATTTAGGAAGACCTCGACGGGCCGGCCGAACAGACGTAAGTTTCGTTTACCATTAAGTAAACCGCTCTGCGGTTATCGGAAATAAAGTTATCGCGGTTATTTACGTAATTTAAGTACTTGCGGAAGACAAGCCTGAAAAAGAAAAACTTTCAAACTTCATTAGAGTAAATAACCGCGACGATCATTCGACGATCGACAATTATCCATAACGTCACTGTTTACACCGCGGTACAAACTCAGTCTCAATAATCATAACCGCGACAATGATTCATAACATTACTGTTTACCCTACGATAAAACTCAACCTCAGTAATCAAAATCGCGACAATCATTCATAACATCACTGTTTACACTGCGGTACAAATAGGCTTTTGTACCTTATGCTTTTGTTTCCCCACTAAAATGCTCCACCTTAATGCTCCAAATTCTCCCACTAGAATGCTCGGTCTCCCCAAAAAAAAGTCATTAAAATAATCGGATAATGCTCATTATATAAACGGTTTTTTAAGTTTATTTCAACATTTTTAACATGGTGTTCACACGGGGTCACAGCCACGTCTCAAGGAGTCACAAAGAAAACAAACATGGCCGCCTAGACTCTTGAAACGTAAAACCGCTGACTTGTCCTCAGTCTCGACTCAGCTCTAACAGATTGGCATTTGCCGTTTTTGTGAATTTCGAGTTTTAGTCTTCATTTTCTCTAAGAAAAATAATTTCTTTTTTACTTTCTCGGGGAAAACAATTCTGGTAAAATGCCACTAAAATGCTCGAATAATGCTCAATGCTTTTGCCTCACTAAAATGCTCGAAAAAATGCTAGCATAATGTACAAAAGCCTAGGTACAAACTCAGTCTCAATAATCATAACCGCGACGATCATTCATAACGTCATCGTTTACACCACGGTACAAACTCAGTCTCAATAGTCATAACAGTAACAATCATTCAAGTGCTGTGAAGACAATGACGTGAGATAAGCAAGAAGAGAAGATTCTCAAGTGGACAAGCGAAGCATCTCAAGTGGACAAGCGAAGTCATCCCAAGTCTCTTCGTGCTGATTGATCTGCTCACCCGCTGGGTGTGGCCGTGGCCTGGCTGGCCACGTGGTTGGACATCTTACCTTGGGTGTGGGATCCAAGGTGACGTAAGTGTTTGTTGTTGATTTTTGTCTTTGGATTTTATAAGGAAGTCTCGGCCACGGCTCCTTTAGGAGCTACCTCTAAAGTGGCCTTGGCCTCAGTTCCTTCTTACGCCGGGGTGCTGTGGCGATTGTTTCCTAGGTCCAGTTCCTTCGCAGCTGGCTCCTGGCTTAAGCATTCTGAGAATTATTTGCCCCAGGGACAAAGGTTCGGCAAGAACCTGCGTCGTTCTTTTATTGTTAATAGTTTGGTAGAGCTGGGCGTCGCAGATGACATTAAGTGCCTCCAGCCCTGAGGGATCGTACTGTAAAGTTGTTTTTCGTGACGCTATATTGTCAAAACGTTTTTTTAGTAGCGGGTTTTCCTTAAATTGGGTCAGAGTTCAACTTCAGTTCCCCGATATGCCAATTACCAGGGTAATTGTTCAAGAATTACCCTACCATATGTCGGATGGTCTTTTCCGGCAGGCGGCCCTCTTCGCTTTCGGAGAGGTTAAGTCTGTAAGTTTTCGTAGGGCTTTACAACGCTTCAGAACCGGAGATCGCACAGTTGCCATAGACTTGAAGTAGTCAATCCTCCGTCACATCGTGATTTGGGGTTATTATGCAACTGTCTTTTACAATGATCAGTCCCCTTTCTATGAGATATGTAAGAAGGATCACCTCACTTCCAATTGCCCTTTTAAAGGGAAATGTCGAGATTACCGAGAAGAGGGACATATTGCTCGGGATTGCCCGCAGCGACAAGGCTGTGCTTCTTGTGGTGATAGTGATCATTACCGTTTGCATTGCCCCGCTCGTTCTCTCTCCGAATCCCAGCCCGTATGTGAATCTTTGTCTGTTCTAGTTCAAGGACTGCATGTGGCTACTGCTTCTTCACATTCTATAGCCCTACATGATTTAATATGTCAATTTTCGAAGCCACCTCTATTGTAAGTTATGCTCCATCGCTTGATTTAACTATTTTTGAGCCAATCTAGTAATCATATAGGTCGTGGTCATCTACTCACTCACTCAATCAACATGACTAGAGTGCTGAAATGCGAATTAGTTGTTCGTTTGAACAAAGCCTTCATGTAGGCTATTCATGATTTGGAAAAAAAGAAGTAGAGATTTTCTTGTTAAATAATTTAAGCATTTCATGGGCAGAATAAAATCACGTATTATAACTATTAACATTTTTTATAGAATGAATAAAATCACACCTAATATTTTTTTTCTTAAAATATAACTGACAATATTAAGGGAAGAAAAAAAAACAGGGAAGAAACATAAGAGAAAAAAAAATGAGAGGAGGGAAAAAAAAGAAAAAAATGGTAAGCCACCCAGTTTTGAACCGGCGACCTAATAATCGCGAGGCGTGCATCTTACCTATTGCGCTACATAAGACACTACAACAAGTGCTCAGAAATTTATATGTTATATATATATAAAGCAGCGTGTATGAGTTCACTCATATGGACATACAGATAGACAGATGGACGGACAGACAGATGGACGGACAGACAGACGGACATGGGTTGTGACATAGTGGCTTCTGCTATGAAGCAGATAGCAACAAAAACTATTTACCTTTAAGTTAAGTATCTTTTTGTGAAAGTGAACAACGATAGCTATTATTAATAATAACTGTCTAAAGATGGCTGATTAAAGTTTCCCATGGATTTTGAGATGGTCCTCTTAGAATTATCTTCCAATCAAAAATAACTGTCACAATATTTTGGCATAATGAGCATGTGAAAGGCCTGCGATTACACAGCAAGTTTACAACTGATCAAGAATTTTAAACTGTGAGTCTTGGTACAAGTTTTAAGAGAACTAGATTGAGATAAGTATTATTAAAAATACAAGGCTTACATATAATAAATTAAAGTTATTTAAAAAGTTATGAAAATTATTATTTTAAATAACTTTTATAATATGTTAGCCTTGTATTTTTAATAGTTTTTATGGAGAATTCAATTTTAAAGAACTTGCTTTGTAATTTTGTTACGTATGTTATTATAACAAGGTAATCACACAAACTTTCTCGCGAGTTTTTCAAAAAAGTCACATTTTACTCTACGGGCTATTGTGATAGTTTTTGAAAAACTCTCTCGTACAAATCATTTCCAAACTGAACTTGAATTTGTGTGATTACCTAATATACTAAATATTTTTTAATGATACTATTAAAAGTAGGACAAAAAATACTAGTTAAAAGTAAAGTTGTGAAAACACAAAGCTAAACAAAGTTTTGTCCCTTCAAATCACTATGATCAATATAAAATTCTGAGCCGAGTGCCGATTGTTTTACTAATAATATGAAGTCTTGGATAACCTTAACAATCTTGGTCTCTGAAGGAAAACAAACTTCTGACTTCTAACAGGAATTAAATCCATGATAATCTGATTACTAATCAGATGTGCCATACACAGAGCTATTAAAGAACCCAAATAGTGCAATGGTTGCTTAGCTAAGCACAATGTAACAAAGATTTTATAAGCTTATAATATCTTTAACATGTTTATCTGATTTGATTATTAGACTAAGTTATTATTATTATTATTATTATTATTATTATTATTATTATTATTGTTGTTGTTGTTATTATTATTATTATTAATTATTTGCACTATTTCCTCACATTCTTTCCTGAATTTAAAGAGGCATACTTGACTAAAGTTTGTACAATAGTAAACTGTTTATACTTTTTCTCGTTTCTCCACTGTCTGATCTCTGTCACATTAGCATGTTCCAATGTTTTTGCAGGCTGGTGCAGTTGATCAAACTCCTCTGGGGTAATGACTTACGATACGTTAAAGACATGAAACCGAGCCAATTTTAGAAGGATTTTTATGAGGTCATCAGAGCATAACCGCAGCAATAATAATTATATCATCACTGATTGATGGCAAAATGCTAAACTTCGGCATGGAGGCATGTTTCATCTTGTTCTTTTCTGAATTTTACAACCAAATTAGTGATTTTACAAATCAAATTTTTGAGACGTCAGCATTTGAATACTCTGTTCTAAATTCTATTAACTAGTAGAGGGTACTACCAACTGCTGTATTGAATTACACTAACTAGAATAGTTATTCCAACAACTTGTAGAGTTGATAGACCCCATCAGCTGGTGTAGTGGATTCTACTAAACTGAGTAATTGATTCCAGCAACTGGTGAAGTGGGTTCCACTAACAAGTGAAGTTGATTCTACCAGCTGGTATAGTGAATATCATTTAACCAAATATTCTATATTCCATCAATTGGTTTATCGGACTCTAGAAACTCGTGTAGTTTCCACCATTTAATAATAAAATAAATTTCATCACTTAGTGAAGCACCGGTTTTGCCAACTGATAAGCTGGAATCTACCAATTAGTGACATCCCACCATCTTTTAAAGGCTGTTTCGCAAACTGTTAGAGTCCATAAACTGGCGTAGTAGATCCTGCCAAGCTATATACTTGAATTAGATTTTACTAACTGGTCCCATGTGTTTTACATGTCAGTGGGCACTCTTCAAAAGTTCCCTCAATGCGATATACTGCAGCTAGTTTTCATTTATTAATTATGTTTTAATTCAAGATTACCAAGCATGAGGTGCTCTAAATGAATATTCCGCTAGGTTTTTAGCGATCATCATCTACATCATTACCTTTTTGAAAGTTCCAAGCCATGCCCGAATCTGGGATAAAATAAATTTAAAAAAAAAGTATTACAGTTAGATTTAAATATGAACTGAATCAGCTGTTTTGTTGATTTTACTAGGGCAAACGATTTCAGAAAGACAACAGGTAAGAAAACAGATAACGTTTAAAACATCAATCTTTTAATGTTTTCCTTATTACAATGTAATCACTATTTACTCCCCCCCCCCCGTCTGTCTGTCTGTCTGTCTGTCTATCTATTTGTTTATTCTCTATCTGCATGACTGTCCATCGGTCTATCTGCATTTTTGTTTTATTGTCCATCTGTATATATGCGTGTGTTTTAACTGCTTATGCCATATTATAATTATAGTAAACGGCCGGAGCCAGCTGATTTATCAGCATATGATCATAGTTAAGGTTTTAATGCGAGTATAGGATAACAATTTCAGGTTGAACCACTTTCCACTGTTTCCCAACTTAACAATATGACATATATTGCTTTCAGATCAGCTATCTTATGCTTTACCGAAAGATACTGCTGAAAAAGGACAATACAATAACGGTTTTGACAATGCTACTAAGAAAAGGAATAAAACAAAAAGTGATCAAAACAGTCTGCACGAAGGTATCACAGGAGTGTTTGGATTCAAGGAAAGCCATACAGCTTGTGGAAAATATTTCTTTGGCAGTGAACCGTCGATTTCGGTCCAAGAAATTCCATTAAACGAGTCAGCGAGAGAAAGTACTGTTGTAACTGTTTGCCAAATTTACGACAAAAAACACCTTGTGTCTGGAATGATAAAGGAAAAAAAGGATCGGAAGTATTTCACTGAGGAAGCTCCAGCCGTAACCTTGTCAGAAAATCCAATTTATGAATCGCTGAGTGCGGACACTGTTCTCACTGACAACCCACTTTACGAATGTGGAACCACCATTGGTAATGACGAGCATGGAGATCAAATGTATACGGAACCTTGCATACAGCAACTGAATTTCTCTCTCACATCGTAATTTTTTTTTTTTTTAAATTTCTTTGGTTACTTAGCTAGATTTCAGGTCAGATAAACTGTTTTCTTGATATTAATAGAGGCATCTAAGTCGTTTCTTAGTGACTTAATTGAAAGAAAGCTAGCTAGCAATTCCCTAGTTACGCAAATTTGTTTGTTGGTTATATCGAGCATCTTATCTTTCAACAATATACCGGACCGAAACCTGAGT
>JAOBBB020075866.1:0-13859 GCA_025331005.2 Zoanthus gigantus
CTTCCACTTCGGTGAATATCCACCACTATTCACTTCCACTTCGGTGAATATCCACCACTATTCACTTCCACTTCGGTGAATATCCACCACTATTCACTTCCACTTCGGTAAATATCCACCACTATTGACTTCCACTTCGGTGAATATCCACCACTATTGACTTCCACTTCAGTGAATATCCACCACTATTCACTTCCACTTCGGTGAATAATTTTTAATTAATAGAACAGAACAAAATCGTTCTTCAGTGTAGAAATAATTCAATATTTTGGAGAATTTTTTTTTCCTAGAGGGTTATGGGTTTTATTCCGGTAAGGGATTTCTTAACTTCATCCAAGTACAAGTTACAAAAACTCATAAATACAAAACAAAAGCTAACTTACTTCCCATCTCGGCTAAAACCTGTTTGACGAATGGCCGCTACACACTTGTTGTGGACGAGAACAGTTGGGCTTAAAACAAACCGTAATAAGTTAAAATAAATGAATAATTCCATATGAGCGTAGGGGCACAGGGGAACAAATCAGTTTTAAAAACAACACAACACTTTTAAATTTAAAAGACATGTTTATCACAGTTGCATGGTTACAGTATTTATAAGCGTTTTCAAAAGTATAAAATTACAAATGTAAAACTCTAATTAAAACACGTATTTGAACATTTAGCTTCTTCTTCCAAATGTAAGGAAGTTGCGTCATCTGACTGCTTTAATATATTAGATTCGGCTGTCACTGGTTATCAATTAAAAATAAAAGAAGCTCTTTTTATTGACAGTTGTTAACCTGAGCTTATATAACACTCAGGTCAAACATTATAACACTATCATTCATGTGTAATCTTATCTTTTGTTTTAATTAGAATTTTACGGTTGTAATTTTATACTTTTAAAAACGCTTATAAATACGGGTTAGGGTTAGGATTTGTACTCGTGGTAAAAAGGTTTATTTTTAAAATAAAATTTAGATTAATAAACCGTACTAGCGAAAGTTCTACACTCATTTCGTACCATGATTTCTTGGGTTCATCTACTCCAAGATCCCAAACAAACGTTTTTCCCGTTTGGTTACCAACTGCCATCAGCTGTTAGTGGATCGAAGAAGAAAGTAAACTTTTACAGAAAATAATAAATAGATTATAAACTAGAAGTAATCACAGATTAAAGAAGTGCGTTCGATCGAAATGCGTTGACAACAAACACACAGCTTAGGTACTGAAACTTTATTTCTGCTTTTTGCAGAATTTTCACGATTTCTATAAAACGACATTTCTAACGATGAAAGACCCTGCAAATAATCACGTTTAAAACTGGTTTGTTTCTATACAAAGATAGCTGGGCTGCTTGTGTAACATCAAGCTTTACTGTCCCCACTTAGCATGATTCTCGCAATGTTCACTTGATTGTTTGTTTTTTTTGCTCAATACACTGTCATCTTACCATAAAGAAATTATTCTTTTTTCACACCTGTAAGAAAATAAAATGCCTTATGTACGGTACACTATCACTTACAACTCCTTAATCATTACGTTAATATAACGAGATACATTCAGGGTTGCCACTATTTACTTGATGTGAAATTCAAGGACTTTTCCATGACTTTCCAGGGCCTTTTCAAGGAGATCTAGGACCTTCTTATCAACTAAAACCTGGACGCTTTACACATTTTTTTGAAAACAAACTTTATTATTCGCCTTTACTGAACTGGTTGATCCTGACAATGAAAAGCAACCAATGATAGGTCACTTTGGACAAAAATCAGGCCTTGCGAAGTCGCGGTTTTTGTTTTACACCACAGTCGTATCAAAAATCGTTTAACTAACAGCATATTTTTATTGCTTTTGGAAATAAAAAACGAAATTTTTTGCGCATTCCAGAATTTTCAAGGACCACAACCCAAATTTAAGGACTTTCCAGGGGCTGGAAATATTTTTTCCCCCAATTCCAGGACATTCCAGGATTTTCAAGGACCACAGCCCAAATTCAAGGACTTTCCAGGGCCTGGATTTCCTAATTGCCAGGATCAACGAATACTCTTTTTTTAAATAAAGTTTGAATTTGAGGGGAAAAGATTGTAATAAATGTAAAAAAAAAATACTGCTCAGTTGGTAAAAGGGTTGACTGATTGATCATTACGAGTTAGAAAAACAAGACAGAAAGAAAATCAAAGGAAATATTCCAGCTGTCTTCACTGTACCTTTCTACGTTTTTCACTTATTCTAATGTAAACTCTCCCACAAAGCTTTTAACTTTTATTTTATTAACTAAAACAGCAAAACCACTACAAACTAACAAAAAGTTAGTAGGTATTTCACATGTAAGGTCTAAAACACTCTTTATATGTGAGCATTTGAATGACAATGTGTTTTATTGCATTCCACCAGCTCACACCTTTATGAATAAGGATTGCTTCAATATTGCCGTTTTTGAAGTCTATAAACTTATCGCCAACGCAAAAATCAGTGGAAAAAGGAGAGAAAAAAAAGACAAATCGAGGACTGTCAAAAGATAGCTTCAGTGAAATATGGCCGGGAATTGCACACTGCGACAGAGCCAGTTTGTCGCCTCTGTATAAACAAATAATTTTCTCGAACTGACACAGTAGCAATTAAAACTCTTGTTAATGGTCCCTGCCAAGCCTACGTGATGTTAGCCGTCGAAATACTCGAGTAAAACCTGGACAGTGTACACAAACTGTCGTCCGCCGAGACTTCTTGAATCAGTTGTTCTCCGCTTCTAAGTTGTTCTTAAATTAATTGAGCGCACTTTAAAAAAAAGTAATGAGCATGCAACTTCCAATTGAGCAATTAAAAACTTAATCAGCGACTTGCAACCTGCAATTGGAGGGAAGAGTGTGTCAATCTCTCTCATAGCAGATGTCAAAAGATCAGCCCTAGTAATTATCCCTTTGTCATTAGACCCTTAACATCAATTCAAAAATATCCAAAGAATCTAAACTAAACAACATGAAAGAAACGTCTCGATAGGAAATATTTTGCAGAATCCACCAGCAAATGTGTTTGTTGTGAAGTTTCGAGCAAGTTTCAGATTGAAATCAGATTAGAAGATAAACGCAGTTGTTGAGTGCTGTTTACCACAGTTTATTTTTCACTAAAGTCATTAATTGGAAATCAAATGGAACGTCTCAAACAGTCTGTAATACAATGCTTTAAAAAGATAAACTTACAGAAATAAACCAGAAATCTTAAACGAATGACTATGTACAAGCTCAATAAGCAGATATCAATAAAATGATAAAAAAAATGTATAACTGATATTTGGATTCGGAACTTAGCGGAGGCTGAATATACAAATCAATATATTACTTGTTACAGTTATATAACACAGAACACAATGTATCAACCCCACACATAGCGGTAGAATTGAGACGATGATAAGACCAGAACGAGGCCATTAAATAGATCTTGTTGACCTCGCGGAGAATTTTAAACAATTCAGTAGTCAACAATCACACTTAATCTGTTTCTTTTCTTTCCTAATCGAGTTTCTCAAGGTTATAGCAAAGTTGATATTTAAAATCAAATAGGCTTAAAGTTTGTGTTCTTGTTTGAAAAATCCAGCTATTATTGTGTTATTCTTTGAGAGTTCAGTGCTCTCACTTCCAGTAATTCATTTTCTTCTGTTGATCGTAAAATCTAACTGAAAATGTCTTCCTTATTTATCACGTATGTTTTATGGTGTGCTTATTGTATTCTTTATATACAATGTTTCGAAACAAATGTTCTTTTTTTCTTTTTCTTACTTTCAATTGCCAGGAATTATTACTTGTAAGAAGGTGGCTTAGGAATCTCGTGTCCTCGCCTTAGTGTGGTAATATCTTGCGATGAAGAAAGAGCCAATTCCCTTCTGCTTTCTTCTGGGGATATTTTTGATGATGACTCAGCTTCTAATCTCTCAGCTTTTTCGCCTTGTGTTTCCTGTTTAAATCTTCTCCATTTTGCTCTACGATTTTGGAACCATGTTTTCACTTGTCGCTCGGAGAGACCAAGAACTTTAGAAAGTTGTTTACGCTCTGGTGGTGATAAGTATTTTTGGTTTTCAAATATCTTTTCCAGCTCCATGGTTTGTTCATTAGAAAAACGTACTTGACCTCCTTTTTTCTTCTGTGGTTTTGGAAGAAAGAGATTCCATGCACCTTGATATGCAATAAAAGAACCGTTAGTTTGTTTTAAAACTCAGAGCCGGAAAGCACTGCAAGACCAGTTTGGTTTCTGTTACTAAGGTACCAAGATAGAAACGTATTTCCGTTGGGAGGCGTACAAATTATTCTATTTAAAGTAAAAACCACAAAATGAAGGTGCTAAATTTCGTTTAGAAAGTCTCCTCGCAATAAATCTTAAAGGCTCCATGCAGTGTTATATAGATTTTTTTAAAAAATTCTTTACAAACTAGCTGTCATTGCAGATTTAACACATCACTTCGTTCTCCTCAATTTCTTATTTATTCCCGCTAATTTTCATGCAAAAGAAAAAAAGGATTAAAGGCCTTGGAACACTTTTCTTCCTCTCAAAGCAACACTCTGAACTCTCTACCTAATCAGACTTAACACTTAATTCACAGCACCCAAACATTTTGTGGTAAAATTCACATGCAAAATGGATTGATCGAAATGTAGACTACGACTCCAAAATCTGCATGACTATAAATTTAGCATTCGCTATTAACTATAAAATTTTATAAGTAAATTAACTCTAACTCCCACCAAGGGATGAAAAGGAGGAAGCGCCAATTACCATGGGAGGCAACGATTTGTAATACTTACTGTGATCATTGTAAGCCTCGTAAATGCTTGGTATCGATGGTGCTTGGAAGGCGATTGGTGCTCGAGGGAACGATGTGAAAGGACTCGGAATACTGCTAAAGTTTCTCGGTGCTGGAAGATGAAATGGAGGTGAGAGACAATGTGGTTTGGGTGTTTCGCAGATTGTCGAAGAGCAAAGAGTTGCTTGCTGTCTTGCAGAGCTTGAATTCAGAATATCATCAATAAAAAATGGCGACGAGTTGTACGTTGGAGCATATCCAGGAACAGCTCTTGTCCATTCGCAGTGCTGCATCGCTGTGGTTCTCAGTGGAAGCAAGTTAAGAGTTCGTTGTTCGACAAACGCTGCAAGTTATGATCGATCGCTTGCTGTTACTGCCCTATCTAAGCCTTTGAAGTCCTACGTCCAATGTGCCGCAAACAGCACTGTGTTGAAATTAGCAACTAATGACTGTAATTTAGATACGGCCATATGATTGGCTATTTGTCAAATTAATAGATGTTCCATTTGATAAGAAGTAAGTGACAAAGCCAAGAGATCGCTTGCTTCTGGGTAATTGCTATCTAACACGTCAGCAGTAGTTTCCGTAATGCCCCAGTCTGATAACAAAAAACATATATGCGATCCTCTTCCGGGCAATTTGCTAATTGAGCCGTGCATGAATGACGTGTTATTGCCCTCACAGGAGTATCACAACACATTAGCGCATCGTCGCGGCCACACATTCAATTTTACCTGTAGTCGCATCTGCAAAATGTATCAATCTATTCATATCAAGGCACTCATTGGGTTCGTTTTGCAAACATAATCGCACCCAAAAAGGAGGTCTTAGGCACAGCGTGGCGCCAGTTTTAACAGAACTTGACACAGCCGGGTGTTATCAATTAGCGATAATTAATTAGCAGGCGTTTTACAGCATTCCTCATCCTTTTTTATTTTTAAATCGACATGCAGGAATTGCTTTGTTCCCGAGGTCGAATGAAATGCGCAGGTGTACAATATGTCATTGGTTTTGGCGGCGAAAACTCCGGCCGTGTTAGAACAACTTTTTAAATAAAAGAGTTCAACACTTTGCTTCTCTTCCAAGGATAGCAAAGATATCCAAGCCGGATTCGTGCGTTGCGGCTTTCAGATAGGTTTAATCTATCGATAAGCTTGTGATATGTTAACCAAATGACTTTGATGCTAGACATGATACCAGCAATACAAAAGCTTGTTCGCATTGGGTGTAAGAGTTGAGGTTTCCTTGTGAAAGCCAACAGGTATACTCGATGAAAGAAGAACGTGTAGTTAGAACTTTTTATTCGAGTTCTCGCGTCATCAAGTGTTCCCAAATTGTGCGTTGAGTTATTAGTACCCGAGAAAGATTTTTCTTCCGTATTTACCACAAGATTTATTTTTTTCGTTTCATGTTCGCAATTCTCCCTTATTCTGGTTTTGCTTCATCGTTTAGTTAGTTTTTTTTTCACAAATATGTAAAAACGACATAATGAACCCTTTTTGAATATAATTTGGAATCATGTTTTCTGTATTTCATAATAGCTTGCAGTGGTAGGATCGCATTTTTATTTTTGTTTGGATTGCACAGTGTTATCACCGTCCTGATTGGAGTTTATCTAAACTTTGCATTATTAACATCGGACTAAAATCAGTGATAGTCAAGCTTAAATCCAAACAACTCATGAATAGTCTGTGTTAATGATAGTAGTGTTTTGCGCCATAGTTCTAGTCAGAAAATGTACAAAGCATTGGACAAAAGAGGCGACGGTTGCTTATCTGGAGAAAATGACGAAACATTTCAGTTGATGAGTTTGAAAAAACGTGCAGCAAAGCTTGTTTGATATATTTTTGAATATGGCCTGTCAAAGACAGGAAAAGCCAACCATGGCATCTGACCCTCTTGTCCGAGTGCTTCATACAAATAACGAAGCTATTTTGTGTTAGATCAAATGCTGATAAATATTGTGGGACAGTTAAGTGCAATTGCGATCAATGCGATCGATTTCCATTGCGCTTCAAATACACATGGGGCTGGTATACTGTTACCACAATTTGAAAAGTAAACAACCAATATATTTCCATGCCTACTCCTCCCACATGTTTAGCATTGAATAGAAAGTCGTCTTTTGCTATATATACCACTATACACACAGGCGCCACCGTTCTTTTACCAACCGATAAAACAGATACTTTGATCACAGACCCAGTCTCCTGGTTGAGGTAACAAGATACTAGTAAGAGCTACAAAAAGATAATTTTCTGCCCAGTTTTATCACTCATTTGATATTCTTCCTTAAAATTATATTAAACCATAGACGACAATTCTTGAAATCAAAACCACGTTTAATGATCTCTCACTTTGCTTGAACACGGTACTGAAAGCGTACCCTCATAACGTTTTGTGTTAGTACCTGGCAGTTGCCATTTTTTTTTTAAAAAAAAATCAGTTTTGTCATTTGAAACCTAACGAATAAAGTTTGTCTTGCATTTTGAGTAGTTCAATCGTTGACTTCGGTCCATCGTCATTGACTTGTCAGGTTTTTTTCGTACTGATTTTTTTTTTTACTAATTTGCCTGACAGAGATAATGAACAAATGAATGTGGTAAGCCAAAGCGATTTAATTTCTAATGACTAATCCTTGTCTCACTATCGAATACAATCACAGTCCATGTCTAAAAGCTTCCATTGTTACCATTTTTGTCAGACTGTCATTTTGTTTACCATTGTCAGTTATAAACGAATCAATTCGTATAGGATGTTTTAAGGTCACCATTGTTTTTTTTTCTCAATGTTTCAAGTTCCAAGACGTGTTTGCTCACTCAGTGGCAGCTCATTCACAGTAGAAAAACCAAATTAAAGCCAATTCTCTTCCTTTAGACAAATAATAAAATGCTCTAAGAAGATTTCTTAAATCAAATAAATACGCATGAACCATTAAGAAGTATTGCTGTTATCAATTTTCATCGCTGAAAATCTGAGCAATCTGAAATTTACTAAAACACCAAACAAACCTTTATCCGTGTATTTTGCTTGAAAAACACAAAACAAAAAACGTTACATTTAAACTAAAACAACGATATTACAATTCTTAGATCTTACAATAAACAAATGCAATGGTACTTTCATCAATCTCTATCATGTTGAAATCATCTTGTCCTAACTTGTACTGTCTTGTTCATATCATATGCTCTTGGTTTTTCACGAGATAAAGATCTATGTGTTTAAAAACTTAAAATTACGTGTTTGGCAAGGAATGCTAAAAGGAAATACAAAGGGAATTTTAACCTCGTTTCTAAAACAGAAGTCGTTCTTTAAACAAACCACTAAAGGGTTAAGTTTCTGACGTACGTAAAAGTACGAAATACTGCTGAACTTACAATTTGAAAAATTGTTTAATTTCGCCTGACATCTTCTCATATCTCCCAACACTACTCGGTTAAAACATATAATCAAGATTTGTCGATAACTTAGTCATTCTAAACTCCTAATGCAGTTCCGATATCAATTGGGTTTTGTAATTCATCAAACATTTACGGCATTCTTTCGGCTCGTTATCCACGAAATTACTAATAGAGTTAGTTACAGTGCATTTCATTAGTACAGCATTTTCATTTAGAGATATATTCAAAAACGAAAGTTTATCAAAGCGTCATATATACCTGACAAAACGAGGTGGATAAACAAATACAGTATTAAAGTTGAAACTTGTAGATTTTGTTTTGATTGAGGAAATAAGAAGTAGGAGGAAGGAAGCCTTGTTGTGTTCATGTTAAACGTGTAATCTAAAGACCAGTTATCTTTTCATTTTGTCGTGAACATTCACAAAGGTTTTGAGTCTATACTATTAGACTTTTTTTGAAAGTAACTTTACTAAAGCGGTTGTAGATGTAGAAAAAGACACCCTCTCATTCTCAATGCGGAGGAAAAAAGAAAAAAAAAAACATACGAAAGAAAGTTAAATCCGAAAATTGTTATGACAAATTCTGTTGGGATTTAAAATTAAAGAAAGAAATTGATCAAGTTAGTAGGACTAGGAGCGTTCTACAACACCAGTCATGCCCAACATTGAGAGGCAATCTGCATAGTCTATGCATGAATATCGCTTTTCAGTCAGTGAATGAAGAGCTGATGATGTCATGGTTGTTTCAACATGCATCCACGTTTTAAAGAATATATAACTGCATGTCCTTACTTACTGATAGGGCCAGAAAGCGAACTTTATTAAACTCATTTGTTTTAAGGCCGTTACGTCTCTACAAATTACTGTTTTTTGTGACATTTACCAATTATGCCGCACAACAATAAACGCCACAAGGGACTAAAGGCACACCTACCTGTAATCTAGGGCTGAGTTGCTAAAAAGATGGTTAACTTTAACCCAGGCCGTTAAGAGAAAATTCGAAGATTCTTTCTTCTTTAAGAAAAGATTAACGATTCTTTTAGAATAATGTCTTGATTTTCAAAGGATAAAAATTGTTAATTTCAAACAGCCCAAACCCTTCCCTGCCGGAGGAGGTTGAAATTGAAAACAAGAGCATGGGTTTAAAATTTGACCCTGGGCTAATCGGCTTTTCAACCACTGAGATAGGTGAGCACTGGTTAACAAGTTTTCAGCTTAAGTTCTATAAATTATCGTCCTGTAATTATATATGGTATTTCGTCTTTGAGTCTTAAAAGCTTCGTACTACATTGAGGTCGCTAAAATGCTATCTCTACTGAAAAAAAAACAAAAAAAAAAAATACCGGTCATATAAAGCTTGTATTATTTACCTGTATTATGCAATCAGTTTTAAAAACATTTGCTTACATGTACAAAGTGGCCAGGAACGCCTGGCGAACTCTCTTGTTAATGGGTGTTGCATCTAAATAAAAGTATTTGGCTTTGAAATTTTCAAGAAAAACTTGTTTTGGCGACAGTGGTATTGGATTATAAACTAAATGAAGAAAGTCTTAGTAAACTGCATATCTACTTTACAAAAGCGAGACTATTCATAAACATGAAAAATACACCAAAACCGAATTTTATTAGTCATTTAATGAAGCTAAAATCCCGGCAAAATACGCGCCGAAACAATTTTAAAACTAACTATTTTAAGTCAACTTCCCTTAGAGCGACTATCTATTTATATAACCGCACCTCTATATATGTGGTATGAAATTATATTCAAAAAAAACTGTTGGATTAATGTTCAATCCTTGTTTATGGGTTCATGCAGTTATAGTTTTTTTTGACCCAGATGTCTCATTTGGTCATGCATCGTCAATGCTGTAACAACCAGGGCCAATGAGGATCTGAAAGGGGTCAACTGATCCTGCAAATCGCTTAAAAGTTTTACTGACGAACTGAGGATCGGAGTTTTTCGCTGATCAGTTGATGAGTAGCTTTAAATTAGCTTTCATCCTCTGTAAAACGTTACTATTTATAAGAGTTAAATGGCTTTGAGATCCATTTGACAGTCCTCCCCATATCAGGCTTATTTCAGTGCTGCTTTCCATAATTTCATTTCGTTATTTTGTTTCAAGTTTTATTTCTAGTTTTATCAAAACATTCTTTCAAATGAGAAAAAAAGGACAACTTGACTTTCTTACCACATACAGCCCAAGGTCACCATCTTCATAAACTCGCTTTTTTTTTAATAAGAACAACGAGGCTCAGATTGGCCGAAAATTAAGAACAATTTGAGAACTAGCTTAGGCTGAGGCTGAAAAAAAGTGAAAACATTTCTAATTGAAACTTAACTGAATCTTATAATTTACGTTCGCAATGGCAATAAGAACACAGAAGCACCGCTTCCCATTTATTATTATATCTACTATTGTCCCAAATGATACACGTGTACAGACGATAAGCATTATTTTTCAATGCCTTGTCTTTTTGTTTTGATTTCTCATCATTTCAAACCGCTCACAGAAATAAGAACAAATTAAGGCTGAAGCAGTCAAAAACTTAAGAAAATGATCCTCGGCAAAAATTACTGGTTCTTATAAGAAATAAAACATGTACTAATCATGTTGTACAATGAATCACAGTGCAACATTCCTATCACATTGCCTTTGAGATACGTTCCAGGTTTCAGAAGCAAAAGGTTAAAATTAGCTGATATTATATGCTAGCTAGCTACAATTTGGCTACTCAGACTTTTCAAACTTGTTAAGTGCGAGAAAGATTCCACATCAGGAAATTGCAGAGATGACACCTGACACACGAACCACTTAATACAAATTTTCACCCTTTAATGAAGGCCGATATAATTTCGCTTAAAACTTGTAATAATCCTGACATTGTTTTCATTCTTGTTTTGAATGATATCTAGTTGAAAACATGATAATTATAGGTTCTTGGACGTTCCGGAAACTGAAAAAACTGCTATTGCTTCCGAATCTATTCATCGCTAATTTTCACATTGAATTCTTTGCCTTCCTTCGCACAACTATTGACGTTGAGGTGACGTAATGCATTCTATTTCTAGGACGGTTAGTGGGTTACCACCAAAGTAGAAATCTTTTACAGAGTGTTTAAGCTTGACTGATCGCAATATTGATAGAAAATCCTCTCTTTTAAAAGCCTAAGACTACCTGTAACGTGAAACCCAGCAAGAATCATTAAAAAAAAAGAAGAGAAAGAAAAAGAAAGAAAGAAATAAAAACTTTATTTAACGTCAATTGCGAAGGAAGTGGCTGCACATTCTTCCTAGCCAGAGGCTAATTTTTAATCGCTCGACGGCTCAAAGTCAAATCTTGGCGTGGAAGTCGAATTTGCAGAGGGATGAAAACCGGCGGAGTAGTCGGAGAAAAACCCTAGGATTCAAATTGAGATCGACAAATCACAGCCAACGTGCGAAGCCCGTGGGAATCGATCCCGGGTGGTAGAGGTGGAAGGCAAGACTGATGACCAATATGCCAGCCTGACTCATTTCAGTTTATAAAAAGAATATATAAAAAATTAATCATGAGCTTACAGCCAAACAAAGGCCTTTGTTTTCATTGATAAAGTAAACTACAAATTAAAATTTATTTTTTAAACTAAAATTGAGAATTATGCAACTTTGATATTTTTAAGACTAAGGAATTCTAAACCATACTACGGGTTAGGGGAAGGGTTACTATGGGGCCGTACATTACGAAGTAATTAACGTATTCTTTACAGTTTTAAGGACATCAAGAAACTTCTTTTATATTCTTGAAAATAAATTCGAATTATTAAAGATGATAGATCACCACTTTTTCATGTTCGCTTCAATACTTGAAAAAAATTCCTTGCATATCATCCCCATAAAACATTTGATATTTATAATTCTCTAAGTTGCTGATATCTACACGTGGCAGGCGAACGCATTTGGATTGTTCGCCTGTTTAGATGGCAGTTTAGTGCATTTAAAAAACCATTTTGATAAATTGACTTTAAAAACCCGATCCTAAAATTAGAAGATCTGCTTTTCTTCTTGTTCAAGGCTTAAAATATCACGGCAGATGTTGCTCACACTCTCTCGAGTTTTTTGACCAACACCCAGCGTTAATCTAATTATCACTTCATTAATTGCATGGGATTGGCCAAAAGATTTCAATAAAACTTCTTCATTAATCAACACCGTTTTGATAACGTCCAGGTTCTCTTTTAAGATTTGAGTAAAAAAAGGTAAAACCCGCATAAAAGAACACATGTTCCGGTAGCTTGGGCTAATTTTGTTCTTATATTTTGAGTGTTTTCTGAAAAATCAGTCTGAAAATAATTTTAAAATTCGCTTAAGATTGTTTCTAAAACATTAACTACTGCTTAGACTATCAACAGATGAAATCAATAAGTAACTCAGTATTTTAATTTATTTTAAAATGGATGAATGGAACTAACAACCACTGCTTTAATCAAGACAAAAATACCAAATAATATTACATGTCATCAGGGGAGGGCCAGCAGTTCTATTGATACACAGCATAAAACTCGGCTAATGTCAAGAAACTTAACGAGGCACCATTTTCTCTTCTCTCGAGATTTTCATGTGACTTTTCAGTGGTCCCCAATCCTACAGACAAACTGACAGAGCAAAATTTCACTGCACTACCCACTTTCTTGAATTTCGAGTTCAAATAATTGATCTATTTAAGTTTCAGTTTCAGTTTCAGTTTATTATTTTTTTGCAACACAAATATATACATTTACAAAACAATTTATTAGAAATTACTCTTTAAGGAGGCAAAGGAAACCCACTAGAAACCAAGAGGCTTATACGGACGTGGGCTAATTCAATGTTATAATTCTTTCATATGAAACTAGAACAGATCAACTGCAAGATGAAAATTTCGGATTTGTAAAACTAAGCAATTTCATGTCGGCATTATGCGTCTGCACCAAATAAAGAATTTGAGTGACATAAATAGATACTGCGTCGGAAGTTTGATAGAAACATTCTGATAAATTTATAAGTCGTACACCGTAGTAAAAGAATTTTTAAAGCTGAAATTTCGGACTGTAGTCCTTAGTCGGAGTTAATGTGTTGAAGAGAAATAGTAAGGTGGTTCCATAGTGATGCAAAGTTAGATGACACAATGGGAAAGGTATCAACAAACAACAAGAAACAAAAGGATAGAGATGTGCGAGGAAAAATAATTATGTTAAAAAGACAAAAAGGTTCAGGAACGAAAAAAAAGGCTAATTAGGAGAATTCTAAAGTACCCAAGGTGTGAATGAGTCGCATTCCTTTGGTTTTGCGACAATCGTTGCCGCCGTTGATGAGAGATAGACCGAATGCAACAAAATTAGTAATGGAGTGATTAGAAGAATTAAAATTGCAAGAGACAGGTTTAGAAAAATTGTTCTTGAGTATGTCAAAGGGGCGATTTCTGATGCGGTCACCTAAACGGCAGCCGGTTTCTCAGTAAGAAAATTGAATTCAATAAATGTTAGATGTTGTACAATCGAAATGGTCGGCGGTAATATAAGTTGACTTTGGGAGGTACGAGAAACCACAAGAGGACAAGTTAGACATCGTTTGCGGCAACAACAAAAAGTGCCAGATTCTTTATCAGAAGACAGTGTTCCCTTAACCAAAAAAAGAGCGAAGATTGCGATCTTTCTTAAAAGAAA
>JAOBBB020075948.1:0-13854 GCA_025331005.2 Zoanthus gigantus
TAGTTTGAATGTCACTGTTGCGGGAATATAAATGAATTTCCTTTTTAAATGAATTTTTACTACTTTTTTATATTTTAAAATAATTTTTATCTAAAGAATGTAATATAGGATTTTTTTAATAAGGTTTTAATAAAGTTATTCATTTTTATTAAAAAAAATTATTATTATTGTTATTATTTAAAAAACGTCAGTTTTTAGCGACAGTGTTTGTTTTAAAATTATTCCCTATATTCTTGTTAACTCGATTATTATTATTATCAACGACTAAAAAAGGATCTTACCACGTACTCGGACTTTGTATTCCATACTGGCCGTCCCATACGTGTTTGTTGCTTCGCAACGATATATTCCTGCATCGTGCAGCTGTATAGCAATTAATCTTAGAGAACTGTTCGGAGGAGTACTATCAAAACAAGTGTAAATTGTTCCCCATATACACTCGATGTTTTCATCATCTTTAAACCATTTTATTTTTGGCTCCGGAAATCCATCAACTTTGCAATGCAAAAATGGGCTATCATCTTTATGGACTAATAAATTCACTCTTGACTTTTGTGTGGTGATGCGTGGTGGCACTGTGGGTATAAAACAACAACAATCAACTCAAACATTCACTGCGGTAGTACGGTTATTGTGGGCTTGTTTACATGTACTTCTAAACTGAAAGCCGCGTGACCTAGTGGCTAGAAGCACTGAAATTGAATGTGGGTGAGCTGGGTTCTAATTTCATTTTCTTAACCTGCGGAGCCTTGGGGACGAGGATGGATTTGTTCGTCATGATCAAAGTCCTCAAGAAGTTTTCTATGCCTCTCACCAATCGGAACCACTAGCTGTGGCGAGGAGTTCGGTCATTAAAGTGAAACTTACCCTATTTGACTTTGATCATATATTTCATTTTCTGCCGCGCTACTTACAAATTCGAGAGATTTCCGCCATTTTCAATCACGGCTTTGTTCTGAAGGTTATATGTAACAAAGTAAAAATTTGAGAGATTCTTTGTACGTAGGTTTGTTTATATTATAAAGCGTGTAACATCTACGTTGATAATCATTTTTATTCCGAGCTTTCGGGTTCTTAAAGTAAAAATTTACAAGCTTTTTCGAAAACGATTTACCTCGAACATGCACAGCAATCTCTGTTTCATCGCTGTTGTTGGACCCATCGTTGCTGGTACAAACACACTTGTACTTCCCAGAGTCTGATCTACTTGTGTTCTTAATGGTCAGAACAGAAAACAATTTATCCTTTACTCGGTTAATATTTCCTGGAGAAAGACCAGTGCCATCTTTCGACCATTTGAATTCGGTTGGAGACGGAGAAGTAGAATGACAAGTTAGGTTAACTTCAACACTTTGATTTACTATCAAAGTCGTTCGTGATTCACTGAGGGTACACAAGTGTTGTTGTTCTCCTAGAAGGATAGGTAAAAGTATTAACTGCCGGCACTCTTGTTCTTTATCTTCAAATAAAGCGGCGAAATCTTCTACCGCGCCCTGAATTTTATCGGCCAAGAGCTTTTTAATGGCTGGCTGGTAGCATACAAAGATGGTGAAGGATGTTCTCACATTTAACATTGTTAAGAGGAAGAGTTCTTTTACATAAGAACTCAATCATGCTTGTTGTAATTTTCATTTGGATCCTTTGATGTAGATAAAGTTAATTCTCTTATCTATTTTAGATTTTAAGTCTGTAATCCTTTTAGTTACACAGCAATAGGGAGACAAGCCTTACAGCTGAAAAATAAAGCTTTCTTACTTAGTTAGTTAGTTCGTTATTTACTTACTTACTACTACTTAGAACGTCCGCTACTTTGCTAATATAAGAAAAAAAGAAAAAGAAGTGATATTACCACTACTACAACCAATTAAATAATAATAATAGCAGAGGAAACTCTTTAGTCTTGGATAGTAACCGCCT
The DNA here is from genome assembly GCA_025331005.2 of Zoanthus gigantus. Classification (NCBI taxonomy): domain Eukaryota; kingdom Metazoa; phylum Cnidaria; class Anthozoa; order Zoantharia; family Zoanthidae; genus Zoanthus; species Zoanthus gigantus. The sequence continues at coordinate 1,918 of JAOBBB020075948.1, forward strand.
GGAGATGGTGTCTCAATGAAAACACTGGTGGTTGTGACACCTTATCATCACTGCATGTCCTCAATATGAGTGTTACAAAAAATAAAAATAATAGAAAAATAGCGTTAATGGTACTGAAAGTAATAATGCTAAGTTGCCAAGCCCGGCCGTTGTCCCGTGGGTGACCTGATTGGGCCTGGTCGTCATCATGCTACTGCTAAAACTGGATGGAATAAGGAAATGAATGTAGCTGTCAGGAAGGGCTATTTTTTGAGTAATCATGTCGATGAAAATGGTAAACCAACTGGGAAAACAGGAGAAGGATGAATAATATCTGAAAGAAAAGACAGCCTTTAAATATATAATTGAACAGAGACTGTCTAACCGGGCTAGAATGATTTTTAAAAACTAGTGGCTAAAAATCGAAGAAGTCAAGAACAGACGTAAATGTGAATTTTTAAGAGGATGAAGGAAAAAAACAGGATGTTGATGAAGCAGTAGTAAAAGAGAATCACACGGAGAATAACTATATTGGTTTGGTTTGGCTGAATGTACAAGAAATAAAGGAAATAAGTAACAAGGATAGGGAAATTACAGAATTAAATAGTATAACTGAACACAATCTTGACATGCCGTTACAAGGGTTTAAGAAGGTGAATAAAACATTACTAAGGGAACATGTAAAGAAGGCAAATGGAGTTTTGGAAAACATTTCGATGGAAAGTAGAACTGAAACGAATAACTTAATAAAAGCCTGTGCCACCTTGATAGGAGGGAAAGGTAGGCCACAAGACAGTTGCTGAATAGCTAAGAGGGCAACGAGGCGGTAAATGTTATCTTACAAGTCCCAGAAAAAAAAAACACCTGATTGGCTGACGAAAGGTTTAACCTATCTACTACCAAAGACCAATGAAACAACCTAAGAACTATCGACCAATTACTTGTTTACCAACCACGTATAGGATTCTAACATCCATCCTAAGTGAAAGAACCTACTCGTTCCTAAAAGACAATAACTTGCTACCAATTGAACAAATAGGATGTAAAGTAGGAAGTGTAAGAAAGTATATGCGAAATTTTCTTGTTTGATTAGAAATATATTATTTTCGGATTCCGTTAGTAACAAGGAGAGAATAACCAAAGACTTCTGGTCAGGAGACTGTTCTTTTTACAAACAGGTTGTAACAGGTTGTAAAAGGATAAGAATGACAGTTTTTATCAAAGCTTTTAGACTAAAAATAAGATTTGTTTATCAGGCGGCACTCTGTCTGGAACACTGATTGTTCTCCCAAACAATGATAGATTTTGGCTCTGATTAAGTAACCAATCATAGAAAATAGCACAAGGATTGATTGTGTAAAGACTTTTATCAAGTTACCAACTAGCACAAAAAGACTGGAGTTAGTTCAATTCTGGCGTTAGTCCTGTAAGCATGAAGGCTTTGCTCGTCAGCCCTTTGGCGGACGTATGGAGCGAGATTCATCAAAATAAAGACAAGATCCTTGTACTAAAGAGGGCTGAGTTATTTCCCCAAGACAGCCAGTTAACAGAAGCTACGGTTGTTAAGACCAGCTACTGACAAACAAAATGATCCTAGAAAATCGTAGAAGTAAGAAAAAAGCTTGTCCTTAGCATAGATAGATTACAGGAAAGCATTCGATAGTGTACCCCACTCATAGATATTCAAGTGCCTAAACATGTTTAAAGTCTGCCCAACCGTTGTAAATTTCTTAAGTGCAAGCATGAAGAACTGGAAAACAACTCTCCATCTAAGCTATAACAACGGATCTCTTAAGTCAAAAAGAATCAATATCAATAGCGGTATATCATAAGGAGACTAACCGCTCATTCTCTGCCTTGCCCCAGTATATTTTCTTCTGAACAACACGAAACATGGGTTTGAAATCAACAAAGGGAAACTCAACCACCTCTTTTACATGGATGACCTCAAAGCATACGCTATGAATGATGAACAATTAGCAAAACTCCCTGACATCTTAAAAACATTCAGCGATAATATTAAGATGGAATTTGGACTGGATAAATGCGCAAAGGCTACCTTCATTGGGGGTAAATTGACGAAAACATCGGAAATAATTCTTAATAACGACACCGCCATAAAAGATTTGGACCAAAACGGAAGATATAAGTACCTTGGAATCAAAGAAAGCAATGGCATACAACACTCGGCCATGAAAGAAAAGATCAGGAAAGAATATTATAGGAGAATCAGAATAGTCCTAAAAAGGAATTGAATGCTGTTAACAAGATTGAAGCGATAAACACCAAAGCTATATCACTCCTCACTTTTAAATAGAGTAATATAAGGCTAAAATATGATAAAAGGTTTTCAAAAAAAATCTCTAACGTTTTCGACTAAAAGTCAGCTTGCAGGAAATCTCCTGAAGATGACTTTTAATCGAAAACGTTAAAGTTTTTTTTTTTTAAACTTTTTATCATATTTTAGCCCTTTATTATTCTGTATAACTTTTTAAGCGCTTTCAATGACAGTCCTCACTTTAACATAATAAACTGGAAACCTGAAGGAGTCAAGAATCTTGGCAGGAAGACTAGAAAATTACCAAACCAGTCGACCCTGATAAATTCAAGAAGGAACTAAATATTAAGAAGGTTACAGAAAAGAACAATGAGGCAGTGACTAAACTTGCTAAAAGAGTGAAACAACATGCCATGAGCCAAGCCCAAAAAAAACGCCAAGAAGACATAGGAGAGCAAAACTCTCTATGGACAAAACCCGACCAGAATCAAAGAAGCAGATGTTGACAATGAACAAACAAACAAATGGCTGAAAGGAACAGGATTGAAGGCTGAAAACGAAGGGCTAATAATAGCAGCTTAAAACCAAAGTTTAGCAACCCGTCTGTACCACCATAAAATCATCAAAGACGGAACCAATCCACTGTGTAGATTGTGTAATCGGTATGAAGAAAGCATTGACCATATACAATCTGGATGCCCAGAGCTAGCAAAGACGCAATACATAAAAAGGCAAAACAATGCAGTGTCTAACATGCACTGGAGTATATTGAAGGATTATAAGATCAACACAACTGATAAATGGTATGAACATCAACCAGAAACGGTAACGGAAAGCGAAAAAGTTACAATTTTTTAGGATATGCAGTTCCCCCTTCCCCGATAAGACCATAAAAGCTAATAAAACTGACATCATAATCAAGGAAAAGCAAGGAAAAATATGTATGCTGATAAATATGACAGTCCCTTCGGATCAAAATACATAATTAAAAGTGCCCGAAAAACTTTCGCCTTTCAAGTATAAAGGACTGGACTAAAATTGAAATCTCAAAAATGCGGGGAATGAAAACGGAAACAGTGCCAGTCGTCATCGGAGCACTAAGAGTGATTAAATAGGCATCGAGAAGCACACAAACAAGATTCCAGATAACATCAATGTAAGTGAACTACAGAGAATTGAGCTCCTAGGAGCAGCCTACATCCTTAGAAAAGTATCAACTGGCTACCCATTACAGCCCAAGAACCTGGACTGAATCCGGCACTAACAATGAACAAAACAGAAAAATCAAGAAACAGAGATAATTATTATGTTTTTGTAAAATCAATTTCTTTATACTTACCCGAGATTGCCGCCAAAAGACTAAGCAAGCAGATATTGATGTATTGCATCCTTCCTGTGTTCACTTCTGAAATTACAGAGTTATCAACAACGGTAAAATGATGGCTATAGTCTGGATGAAAGTTGGCAAATACAGGAAGACACGGAATACAATATGTTTAATTTCAGGCAGTTGTTAAGCTAGAGCGGAACAATTAACCAAAGGTGATAAACAATACCTTTTAGTAAAGGTGTCAAATAGCCTTTTTGACTAAATTGTGATGTTATGATCAAGATGAAACACCTTTTAATACAGTCGCCGCCAATAATTATAATTTGTAATGTTGCGATAAAATAGTAAGATTTGATGTAAGTAAAGTTTTAAGAATTATGCATTATGTAAACATGGATTTTCTAATTGTCAACCACCGGAAAAAGAGACATCCCTAAAGACCTCTTTCGTCTGCTATTTACCCTTGGCTATTATTTATTCATCTATTTTTATTATTATTATTATTTGTATTATTATTATTATTATTATTTATTTATTTATTTATTTTTTTATCATCCACCTTTTCGTTTCTGGATTCCTACTAAACGAGCGGTGGAAAAAAATGTTTATTATTTACAATTTTAATATTCAAAACGCCTACATTTAAGCCGTTTAGAGCAAAACTGTTTGAAGATGCCTTTTCGTTTGAAGAAATAAAAACAAAATAAATAACCTACACAGCAAATTATCCGAGTCTTCTTCAATTATCGACTACTGAACATTTCAGTGTAAAATATACGTGCTGTATAAAAACGAAACTGGACAGTAACGGCTGGTAAAACAAAAACTACTTACACGTTTGACAGAAGCTTGCAAAAAAGTATGACCTCCCACTTAATCGTCAGTTATTGTTCCAGTGTTCACGCAATAGAAACCATCGCTCAACAATTCATGAAGAGTATACTTCAATTTGTCCTCCAGGCACCACCTCAGAGAAGAAATACTCATAATGTTCAAACCTAACATTCAATGATATTATCGGTTATCAAAATCTGTTTCACATCAGGAATTTTGTTTAACATCCTGATAAAATGTCTTATCAACTCAATCCACTATTTACAATACATAAAACGAATATGAAAATTTTGTTGCAAAAGACTAAAGCTAAATCAGTGTTTTAAGAGCACAAAATGAGCATTTAAAGAACATCCAACTTCGACAAAACTTGGTAAATGACAAAACTCCTTTGAAGATATAAATATTTCTGTTTGTATTGCCCACGAAAAGATAGCTTGTGGTTTTTAAGTCTTGTCTTATTGGCTGTGGAGAGAATCTTCATTCTCACATTCAAATTAATCCACAATTTCTTCATTTGCAATCCAAATAGGTTTATTTAACGTTAAACAGCGATGATCTGTTTTCGAAAAAAAAGCCTGAAAGAATACACATATATCTGCTGAAGGCGTTATTTATAAGCAACTGAATTTTTTTCTGAAATATCAAGAAAAGTACTTATCGTGATGCAGTATGGATAGCTGCCAAAGCGTTAAAAAAATAAAAGAAAGTGCATGAGTGATATAATTCTAAGATGTCGCTGCGAACCATATATATATATATATATACTTACTTGGTAAAACATATCAGAATTCTCTCTTGGCCATAGATTAATGAAGCAATAAAACGGCAAGTCTTAATTGAAACTTGACACCTTTCTAGTCTATGGCTATTCGAATACAAAAGATCTTTTACATGAGCCGCCAAGTTTTGTACTTTAAATATTTATTACAGCTTGACAGGTGCGCATTCTAATGATTTTAAAGAGTTTTTTATATCCTCTTATAGCCGTTCTCTTAACCCAGTTTATTTAACATCTGCCGCTAAGAAATAAATAAATTATCCCATGAACAACTGACATCATGGTTATTTTAAAAAAGTTTTGAAAAATAGCAAATGCTTTTCGCGCTTCCTATATTCCCGACGCAAGCGAAGAACAATCTTTTGAATACTAATGAGTAATTTTGAATAAAATAAATTCTCAGTTAGAAAGCTGGTAATGAAACATTGCTAAATAAACATTTTTCCTAGTGCTTGATGCAAAAACTTGCTCATTTTAGTAACTACCAAACGTTCCCATCCCGGCAAAAAACGTAATCCTAATACATATTATATGTAATATCTTTATATATTAAACAATTAATTGAGTTTAGCTAAAAAACATTCACTATGAAAAAAATCTGGCCTCACTCATATTTTGTTTAAAGGTACTTTTTGACTCGATATTACACCTGGTAAAACATTTCTGCGAAATTTCTCAATATGACAGAGAAATGGCCGTTACTATAGAAACCAAGAATTAAGGGCGAAAATGCACCTAAATTTAACACAATTTCAACAGTGTTTCTTTAACAATTTTAAGAACATCACAACATTTCGTTATCATCAAATTAATAATGTTTCTTTCTGAAAAAATACTTTACGACATTACGGCACAACTGCTATGGCAAAAATTGATTGTTAAACAGGAGTACCGAAACGACATTTTTGAATTCTCGTATTCGAAGCAAAAATAGTCTTGATGCGATGCGAAGTGTTTTAGAAACTGGTTCTATACATGTTGATAGAGTTGGACAATAGATAAGTTCATGGTACCAATACAAAAAGTCTGTAAAGTTTCATCCCGTAAATGGCAAAGACAAGAATCGAAAGCAACGTTTTGTAATAACAGGCCTGGCTCCTAATAGGCCTGGCTCCTAATAGGCCTGGCTCCTAATAGGCCTGGCTCCTAATAGGCCTGGCTCCTAATAGGCCAGCTACTAATAGGCCTGGCTCCTAATAGGCCTGGCTCCTAATAGGCCAGCTCCTAATAGGCCTGGCTCCTAATAGGCCAGGCTCCTAATAGGCCAGCTCCTAAGAGGCCCTGATTATATGGAACACGCTAGCCCGGTTAAGCGGGCTGAAAACACAATCTTCCAACCGGTCATGATACGAACCAACCAGGCTCGGCCACAAAGTTGGCAAGAAATTTGCATTTGTTTACAAAATAATATGTCGGAATTGCAAAAATTTCTCACTGCATTTACTAAGGACATTTGAGGCTGAAATTCTCAAAACATCCAAGAACATTCAGCCTCTTCTCCAAAATTAAACATTCTTACAAAAAAAGAGTGTACAGCTAGCTTGGTTATGGCAGCAGCTGTCAGACCAGGCCAGCCCGGTTGTGCAATTATATGAAAAATTTTAAGCCCGGTTTGCCGGGATCCCGGACGGTCCATACCGAGATCTCGGCAAACCAGGCTGAAAATTTCCCTTGTAATCGCGAGCCAAATTTTTCAGATTTCCTGATGCGGACAGCCGGATCTTGTTTGAAAAACTGAGCCCGCTCAACCGGGCCATCCCGTCTCATGTAATCGGGGCCTTAGTGTTCGCTAAATATTCAAACCAATATACGCAATGAGCTGTCCAATGACCGCACGGAAGACAGAAAAGAGAGGGAAGGGCATTTATTGTTGTATGCGATGTTCATAAGTGTAGTAAATCATATAATGATAAGAGTAAACTGGCTCTATAACATGTGGAAGAACACAAAAACTGGTCCATAAAAACAGAAGAAGTGGTATTTAGGGCCCGATTGCATGAGAAAACTCAGCCCGGGCTAAGATCTCAGCCCAGCTAAGCGGGCTGAAATTTCAGCTCGGCCTCTTTGACAAATGCTAATAAAAATGAACTTTCGATTACATGAAGAATTCAGCCCCGGCTGAGATTTCCAGTCCGGTTTGCACCACCCGGGCTTGGATTATCAGCCCTGCCAAACGGGCTGAAATTTCGCATGTAACCGCAATGGAGATAATTCAAATACATCAAAGTTAAACAAAACAATGGAAACGACAAGGTTTCGCTAGGACAGAAATGGTAAAATAGAGAACTTAATTCGATGTTTATCAAATTATAAATCTCAAATGGATTACCAGAACATTGATTTTAACGGAGATAACTGAGTGAAGCAGTATGAAGCGGTGAGGGGAGCCATGGCTCGCATTTATGAAGAACCCAGCTTTTTTGGACCATCTTTCATTACAACGTTACCTGACAAGGAAGTTAATCAGAAAAAAAGAACCACAGTTGTAAAGCAGCACTGTTTTCAAGAGCAAGACCCATTTACGCGCCATTATGTTTGTTGTGATTGAAGAGTTTCCCGCGCAAATATTTGAATCTCAACCCGGGCTGAGTTAGTCATATAGTTGATGGAGCCTAAACCAATTGTAGAACTGCACACAATTTAGGCATCCTGCTGATGAACAGTAACTGTTTTGCTATTTTCTTCAGCGGCATTATAGCTATGTCTGTTCAGATATCTATATAATCGGAAACAAAACTCAGTCCGAGGACCCGGTCGCTGGTTTGCTAAAGATGTTGTTTTGGTAACAATGGCTTCGCGGTTTGCCGAAGTTGATGAAAAAGGAATTATAGATTTAATGTTTTGTTCTCTCTTTTTCATGGCAAGAGAATTAGACAATTCGTGATATATTAAATTCAATTTAACCACCCTGGGAACATAATATTTTGCTCGATCAAACTTTCCCTTCCAACTTGACATTTCGGAGTTTAAACAGACTTTTTCCCGTTGACTATACGTCAAAATTAATCAGCTTTAAAAATTAATCATATTAAAACAGAACTAAAATTTTTATACTACAAAACCAAATAAAAGAAACACAAATTTTACCTCAACTGTGCTTTAACTACTCAAGAGAAAGACAAGGTTTACCTCAACCTCGATTTAACCAATCAAAAGAAACATAAAGTTTATCTCAACTTAGCTTTATCTAATCAAATGAAAATTAAAGTTTAATTCAACATTGCTTTAACCAATTAATTTTTTAAAGTCCGCCTCGAGCGTCTTTTCAAACGCCTCATTCCCACCTCACCCCTCCCTCTCTTGTGGTAACTGATCATTGCTATATAATATTGATTCATATTTGAGAGGACTGACAAACAGTTTCAACAAAACTATAAATTTCAAAAAACTCAATCTGGAGTTACAAATGGAATTTGAACAAAGATTTCTGAAAGCTGCAAGAATCTTTCCACCTCTCCCCCCTCCCCCCAAAAAAAAACATCTCTGTGACAATCTGTTTCCTAAACATCCTTTGATAACATATCTAGTAATTGCAAGAAACATCTAATTTCAATACATCTTTACGGTATTTCGAAAAAATATCGAATTCATCCTGTTAACATTGTCATAAAATCGACATATTAAATTTAAGTTTTTATGGGCGATATTCTATGCTTTGATTCAACAATTCTTTACGTATATTCTTTTGGTGAAGCATTTACTTTCAAAAACAAATCTTCAACACCACAATCAATTCAACACAATCATGACATTTCCGAAACTGTTCCCATTTACACGGTAATTTGCCATCCTGAATGTTGGAAACCCATAGCAAAAAACAGCTTTCTGTCCCCGTCACTTTGCACGGGCCAGTCAAACATCACTTGCTTGTCATCGACAGTTACAGACACTCTCAATTTCATGTCCGCTATCTCGTTGGCTTCGAAAGTAATGGCAGTTCCCTTCTTAAACTGAGGTAACCTTGTGGTCATACAGGTTCCATTCACAAAAACAAGTCCTTTCGAATTTACGCTCACAGCACCAGAACATTGGAGAACCTGCCGCGTGTTCTTGAAGTCAAACAAAGCGGTCGTGAGGCCGATTCCATCACCATTACTAGGATCTCCTGTTTCATCTATTTTGAAGGCAAGCGATGTACCTAGTCTGTAGCTCATTGTCTTTGACCTGAGTACCTTGGAACAGTCCGGGAAAACTTTAGTTGCTGTTTTACGGTGGTTACTGAGTTGATAAATCGGCAATCGATTCTCGTTGACGCAGTCCTCCAAAGACCACTCTAAAACACAACACAGGTAGCATAAATTTATAGTAATAAACTTTAGAAAATTTAGCATGAGGTTTCAGCAAAAAAGACAAACAGCGAAGCGAATTTTGTCGTCAGGCGTTCTCAGTGTGAGGTTTATGGTGTATAGAAGTTCAGCAAACGCTTATAACCTCAAGCTAACTCGTGTACAAAACAAGCGATTTTGAGCCTTCTTTATCTCTAAATATCTGATAGACTTAATCCAAAATCAGAAACCTAAAAAACAAAAATCTTTATAAACAAAAACTTTACAACTAATGACATAAACGGATAAGTATGAACGGCATGAAGACTTACAAACACAAAAATAAGCTACTTTTCAAATGACAACAGAAAGTTCCATGTGTGTTTACTTGTCAAGTACATAAATTTGCGAGACCTTTTTTATAAACACCAAACTCCCAAAGCAATTCTTTGGTAAAACGTCATCTCTATCAATGGGGTACATTGCCGATGGCACGAAACTTTAATTGAGTTCCAGTTAATCCAAGTTTTAGGGAAAAAAATGTAAAATGTAACACCAAAAATCTTCTCTACATGATCCACTGAACTACGTATATTACAGAGACTGAATGACGACTAAAAGACAGGTTTAATCATGACCACATCGTCACGGACAAAGTGACCACCCCACTCAAGTGGGGTTCACGCATAAATTTGCGTCATGTTACCAAGGCAACCAGAGGCATGCATTGGGGCACAGCCGTAAAAAGATACTTTAAAAGATTCATGGATCTTTTTTTATAATACCAAGTGCCAAAACAACAAACTCGTCAAGGACTTCCGCTTTTCCACCTGCATTGTACACAACTGCAGTAATACAGTAATTTAAAACATTTTCACTTCTAAAAGGTTTGCAAACTTTGATATCAACCGTTCGCTGATCACGTGCTAAGCTGATGCTTGATTACGCTACGATACGAAAGTGGCCTGGGTCCTACAGTGTATGCTCTTCAGATCATGTGATTAAGACTTGAATTTATTTGAATTTTAATGATTTACACACTTTGTCCGTCGTGAAGTCGTAATGGAACACCGACGACTTGTTGAAAGACCCTCTTCAAAATCTCTCCTACTTCCGTTTCTGAACATTTCTCATCCAGCCATGACTACTCTTCCTCTTGTAACTTAGTAAATACTCCCCATCGAACAAATCATTTTCGACCCTGAGTTCTCGCGATGCGATACTTAAAGCTAAAGAAGCTTAAAATTTATAAAACTAACCTAGCTAATACCTAACCGATTCAATAAACACATAAAAGCTTCTAGATCGTTTTCTATCTTAGCTCGCTTTCTTCTATTTACTTTGAAACTTAATCTCCGTTTTTCATCATACCTAAAGGAAACATACACCAATCGTCTTGTCTAGCTTTTTTTGTCCATCAAAACAGAGATAATTTTTATATCTAGGATTCCAAAGGGTGGTCCAGACCCAACAGCAGGGGGTCCACTTGCTGGTGTTTTTTTCGTAGTATTACACGAATTCACAATTTAAGGAATAAAATATAGCTGGTCCACGGCAACGTGAATGATAATTTAACAATTAGACCTCGAGGACGAATGGAAAAAAAGCATGGTAAATAGCAACCACCTGGGTGGTTCACTGCTCAGTATGAAATAAGTTATCAATTCGAAATTGGTCATAACCAGTAAGACGCTTGGCAATGTGTTTAATCAGGCATAAATCATAACCAGTAAACATATTAGTAGTTCCCAGAGCATCTTCATACATAATGTTGCCCATTTGTCGCTTTTGCTCAGTAAAATAAAACTTTTTATTAGTGGCAAAATCATAGTTAAAATTTTTTTGGTAATTGCTAAGAAGCGGGCGGCGGGACTGCATCATATACATATGCCCATGGATCATAACCTCAAGTCGTAACTTCTTTTTATTCTCAGCAATTCGAAGATATTCCTTTCTTTTAAGCTCACGGGCAACAACCGTTGTGCTCACCCCATTTTTAAGTCAAAAATCAACCTGGCCATAGGAAGTAAATAGGGTTTCTGAAGCATAAGTTATAACAAAGTGCAAATTATGGTCCCGGCATAGTTCAATTAGCCCCACATCACCAACCCTAATTCGCTTAACTCCAATCTTATATAAGGTTTGTAGATAACTAGCTACTGCTGGTAAATCAAACTCATGAAAAAAATGATTAACAACCACTTCAAAATTATACTTAAGGGTGACTAGCTTTTTGATTTGAGCAAGGGAAAAACTAACTGGGAGGCGGGTGGCAAATTTATCATTACCAACCAAAAATAATCCAACCTGGTGTTGTAGTACTGCGCAATGTTTAACTGAAAAAGGATAAGTAACTAGCATTTTATTGTCGGCAAGTAAGCTGGAGTAACCCATCCCCAATGTGGTGTAACACAACTTTGAAAGCAGGATCATTAGTAGTGTCTTTAACAAAGGCATCAATGGCCTTGAT
>JAOBBB020076018.1:0-13844 GCA_025331005.2 Zoanthus gigantus
AGTTATCTCGAGTGGTTACTCATTCGATTTCTTTTCTTTCCTTGGCGACGCATCCCCCTCCCATTAAAATCACATTAACTTATATTTCTATAGCAGCAAATTTTTTCTCATTTTTCATGGATTCAATTTATAACTTGCAAGAACCGGTACGAGTAAGGCTACTGGGTAGCCTCTTGTTGACAAAAGAAAGCGGTGAATTCTGAGAGACTATGGGAGGAAAATCGTTTCTCATAATATCAAAAAGTTCCCTATCTTCATTTTCGACTCTGAAGCTGTCTACCTCAAGGAAATTTTCTTGTAGGCGTTACGTATGCCTTGCAACTATTACATGATCTTGGTGTTTGTGGCTGCATGTGAGCAGCCTCAAATATGTTTGGTGTTGTCACACATTTTACCAGGGTTCACGGAGAGATTGGGGCTGGGGATCTTCGACTCGGTACCAGGCGAGAAAACACAAACTGAACCCCAAAAATGCAGGCGTGTCTGACAGAATAATAGTCTTAATAAAATAACCTATTTCAAGCCCTTATTACTTTAAGAGGAAAATTAGTTCACCTGAGGGACAAAACACCTAAAGAAAAAAGATCTAACTTAGTGTATAAGATAAAGGATGTGAAAGAGAGTGTAATGCAGCTTATGTGGGAGAGACTAAACAGTCACATGCCAGACTAAAACAACATAAGATCCGGTTCAGAACTAAGCAATTTTCAACCACGTAATAGAACGATACCCCATCTGAACGAAGAACACCATGATTCTAGACAAAGGAGGAACAATGGCACTGGAAGAGAATAAAAGAAGCCATCTGGGAACGTGTTGAGACGCCCTTCCTAAACAGAAAGGGCAGGCTCCGCTTCTAACTGTCCCATATTAGGATCGAGTCCTGCAAGGCGTTCCTCGTCAGTTAACTTCTTTGCAAACGTCACAAGGGTCCTTAAGTGCCTGTTTCGATACAAGCAGCACAAGCTTAATGTTAGTTAATGCATCGATTGAATCGCCTTTACAATTACATTGATTTATATGGAGTATGAAATAAATAACGTTTTCGAGATTATTGCGTTCAAGCGAAGCAAAAACGCATACTAATCATGTCGATTTCGAGCCTATATAAATAGAAACATATAGAAAAAGCTCGATGCCATCGTATTTCAGGGTCTTTTGGAAGGAAGCGTCGCTTTCGTGTTATTGTCGGGCTAAAGGACGATATCGTGAGAAAAACTCTAGTAATTTCGAAAACTCAAACGAGCTTGAACGCAAACTCAGCTCTCTTTTTTTATTCGGCTACTTTATTCAGTCAATTCTTAAAATAACAGAAATGCCTCGAACGCACTTGCCTAATCTTTGATTATTACTAGTTATACTTCTATTTTGAGCAAGAGGGAGCAAGGAGAACCGCCGATTTTCTAATCACCCTTTAAATGACGTCTTATAGCACTTAAACATAAAGGCGAGACAAAAGGAGACAATAATAAAGGTAAACAAACTTTATTTTTGACTTTTGCTCAAATAGAAGTATAATAATCTCGAAAGAGTTATTTACCTCATACCATACAAATTATTATAATCGTAAAGGCTTGGACTGTCTGTGGTTTCAATGCAATTTTACACTTTTTACAATTGTATGTATTGTTGGAGGTGTGACTTCTCGCTCTCTCTCTCGCAAGTATTTTGAATATTTAACAACAAAACCAAGCTAAGACTATATAAAACGAATCTGCAGTCATTCGAATCAGCAGCAACTAAGAATTCGAAATTGATTGTCGAAGTATTTCGGTAAATGACAATGTATATGATAAGTCAATGAAGTCGAAACGCCAAATAAAAACAGTAATGAACTTTGCTCGCACAAGTGGCATGGGCCGTTGTTAAGCGATCTTTTAATTCTGCGCTGCGGGGGGCATTATATTAACACTAACACTAACTAAATCGTGCAGTTTATTGCTAAGGGTTAATATACTCAAAATACATTAAGTTTTAGCTTATTTAATTTATTGTATCAAAAGAAATCAAGTGATAAAACATGTACATCATTCTCTTCACTACTGCAAGACACCTATCCAGCGAAAGTCGAGGTCAGTAACAATTTTTTTTAAAAAAATGAAGCAAATTTAAACCCCTATTCAGAAAACTAATTTAATGACACAAAATTTATTTGTTTTTGTTTTTGTGTGTGTGTGTGTGTCACTTACTGGTTTTTATTACTGTGGATTTGGCAAAGGCATGTTTATGTTTCCGTAAGAAACAGTGAAAAGTTAAAAAAAGTATGGTTTTGGCTATTTTTATACAGCCTTGGCTTGCAACCGATTTGCTTTATGGACTTGCGTGGTACGTTTTGCTGTGTCGAAACTTTGAAAATGTTCTGTGTAAATAGACTGACCAATATATTTCTTTCCTCATAAAAATAGTACAATTTTGCATAAACTCGATGCTTTATTTTTTGACACCGTTGTTTTCTGTTGACAATGCTTTCTGTTGTAGTTTCAAAGTCCTAGCGCCTTAAAATCTCTTTTTCTGCCAATTTAGTGACGTGTTCAAAACAAATGCAAATTTTAAATGTTTTTAGTTTTTCAACCAGTTTTTACTTTCACTAATTAACTGGCAATAGTTGCCTAAATTTTTATCTAAAATTTCACATAAAATGTAAGCACCTACTTAATAAACTAGTTCGAAAACCAGACTGTTTCCATAGTAACAAGGGAAGCTGGAACAGTGCTACTTTGTTAGGTGCTATAAAATTTTGGAGAAGCACAATCGCAAGGGGTTGTTGATTAGAAACGAATTGCTACTATAGACCTTGCTAGCGCTATGGAAGTGAGTTTGAAAGACACGCTGGCATGATTATTAATATTAGATAGAAATAATCAAGCTTCGGCCAAAAACGGCATTAAAGACTTTATTGAATTTTGTTCATGTCTCGTGCTGTGCTACCCGAATAAGACCTAGAAATGTTTCTTTCAAGCGCGAATATCCTGGAGGTGGAAGACTTAACAATCAGTTTCCGATATTTTAGCTACTTTAGAGAGCTCATAGGCTTAAAACTGTTGAAATCATTTCCATGCTAGCTATTCTGTGCTGGTCAAAGTATTTGTCGTAAGGAAAGACCTTTTTTTTTCATTATGGTAAAAAGGTATTCTTAGCTTACGAAGCCATTATGGACGAATGCTTGAGTGTGCCGTTCATTTATGTTTACTTGTACACAAGCGAGCGAAGGAGAGAGTCAAATTGTTCTAATTTATTTTCTATCTGTTCTATTTTCTGGTAACAGATAATGGTTCTTTTTTCCTCAGATGTCCTTATATCGTAAAGCTTTGGCAATACTTTGTAAATTAATCATGCCAATAAAGCAACTATTCATTCATTATAAACAAAGCTGGTATTCAAATTTGTCATTTTACTCTACATCTATTTGTGCTGCATGCACATCTAGAATATTTTTTGAATGACATTGTACTCACGAATTTAACCTTTTGTTTATTTTCCTATTCTTGTCGAAGAATACTTTAGACACATAATAAAGCATGTCTTATATTTGTTTACATTTGATATTGCAAACCACGAAAACTTGTATTAAAAAACTGTTATAAGTAGGGGAGACAGTATTTTCCGAAGCAGTGCTTTTTCGCCCACTTTACATATTTTAACCTAATCATAATAACTAAAAGTTTCGTGATTTAATGAATGAATAGTTTAACGGACTCGTTTGGCAACACAGTTTGCCTTTTTTTTCTGGCATCATCTTTGTCTTTGGTCTGAAATACACATTTTTTTTATGAGAATCGTAATTTTTTTCCGAGCCTCGTGATTCTTAAAAGTTTTACATTTAGAACCTTATGAACTATATCTCTCAAACTTTACTATATCTATGGGACTGGAAAAAGTCCTTAAAATATTGCAGGAGAAATGTTCTGCTGGCGGAAGAACGAAAAAGAAATAGTCTTTGTTTTTGATCACTTTTGATTTATCAAAAAACATTTAAGGCTTCCATAAAAACTAATTTTGAAGAAAAAGGAGTATACCATAGTCATGAAGACAAAAAATGTAGAATAAGTGTTTGTGAGGGTCGAGTGATTGAGTCTCAGTTAGTCAGTATGAATCTTTAAAAATTGGCTTAAAATTTCCGAAATTTGAGCCTCGTGATTCTTATAAACTGGATTCTTATAGTTTCGCTACAATACTTGCATCACAATAGTCACACCACTCTAGTCACACCACTCCAGTCACTTCTTAACCGGTTCATACTATCCTATATAGTCACTAAGATCCAATTCCAACTTCAACTCCAACTCCAACCCCAACCCCAATTCCAACTCTAACTCCGACTCCATGCAACTTGCAGAAAATTATGTTTGATTTATCGATGTCGCTTTGAAGCCACCATATAATACACTGCTTTTGAATTAGAGCAAATAAAATTCAACTTCTCCTTTAAAGTAATTATTAGTTATTGCCGTATTAAAAGTATTGTTCTACCCTTGACCTACAGATGAGTACAGTAATGGAATATCCATTGATCAAAATAAAGGATTCACCAAAGAATCGTAGTTTGGAGAACAGAGTAAATGTAACCAGAAAAGAAGAAATAGTTCTTCCACGTCTAGGTGCTTGCACAAAACGAGACTTTAAACATCTCAACAACTTCTTGGTGAGCAACCTGATTAAGTCTGAAAAGCAGAGAGCGAGGGCAAAGCCAAAAAATCCTGCAAGCAAGCAGTCGCTTAGGAAAGAACTGAATCCTTCTTCAAACGGGCACTGTCAAGTTGATAATGAAGGCAAACAGCGTTTTTATAACAAAAATAACCCGTTTAACTCTGAAGCAAACAACAATGATGGAAAAAATGGCTTTGTATTCAATACTCAGACTTCTTGTGACCAGTTAAACTACAAAAACAATGCATTTGCGGCGCGACGACGCGTAGCTCCTACTTCAGTTTTGAAAACAAACGCGGAATTGCCTCAAACTTGGAGATTTCCCAAGGTGAAAGAAAACGAACCTTTAGTGAAAAAAAGCCTGCCTTTACTCACAGCGTATCGCTATGACTTTCAGAAACAATGGAAAGATTTTGGTGCGGAGAATAACGCTCTTAGAAAATACCAGAAACTTGCAGCAAATTTTTCTACCAAACTTAATGTGGTAGGACAACCCATTGAAAACCTCACCAAAGATTCTGACTTGGAACAAGCTCTTGTAATTCGGTTTCGAGACTTAAAAATGAAGTCTGATAATGAATATTTTTTGGCCAATAAAGATGTTGAAAGCACAGCAATGCCATTTTTGAGGAAATTTGCTAACTACAAAACTCTTCGCACTGTAGCAGAAATTAACGAGAGTAAAGTAGCTAACATGAAAGGAAATATGAGAATTGCAAGAAATAGCCAAATACCTAATAGCAATGGTGTGCGTACCAGCCTCGAGTTCTCCGGAAAAACTCAAAACGAAGCACGCTCGTGCGTCTTTAACACAACAAAGCAAAGATACTGTGATGGATTCAAAAAACAAGAAGCTAATGATGTATGTACCTTTAGTAAAACGCAGCTGAAAAAAGACGGACTATCGACTCTAACTACTAACACAAGTTCCTTTCTTGGTGAAACTCAGTTCGAAACTGATAAGCTATTGACTAAAAGAAGTTCCTTTCCTGATATTTGCGAAAACAACAAAAACGTAACCAGCAGTATTCGTGTGAAACACATTGAATTGACTGCTTTCTTGGATTTAGAAGGAACATTTCATCTTCTGCCGGGAATTTTCACCTTTGAAAATACAGACTATGACATTTGGTCAAGGTCCCAAAAAAGAATGTGAATCATTGCGTCAACACTCTATTTTACATCACGTATATAATCTCATGTAAATTTACGTCACGTTTGACCATTCAAAACGCAGCCTGGACTGAATCGCATCAAATAACGTTATGTCACATCACACTGTATTTATACAAACGTCGAATCACGGATCAGATCCATTACATCATAACTGAAGTAACACAACATTGTGCCACATTACATTAAATAAAATTACGTCACACAACACTATGTCACGCCATAGTAATTCACAAGTTACATAACATCACACAAATTTGCATCATATCACACAAAATCATGTTGTATCGTCTCATAGTTTACATTTCATTTCGTTTTATTATTTTATTGAAATATACAATTAACTTACATCGGCCTACTGTTAATGCAGTTAATCTAAATCTTACATCGACAAACTTCCTATTTGGCCTAATCTTATATACGAGATATACTGTACATACACTCGTGTGTATACG
This sequence comes from Zoanthus gigantus, assembly GCA_025331005.2. Classification (NCBI taxonomy): domain Eukaryota; kingdom Metazoa; phylum Cnidaria; class Anthozoa; order Zoantharia; family Zoanthidae; genus Zoanthus; species Zoanthus gigantus. Next base: position 6,276 of record JAOBBB020076018.1, read on the forward strand.
GAAAATACAAGTGACTTTGTGGCATATTCCACGGTATCCCACTCGTTACCATTGCATAACTACTATATATCACTCCATACCATCCCATACTACCATGGCATACCATACTTTGATAAGCAACTTTCGTTCACTGAAAAAATACGTGTGCGCGATTAGTCAAAATCGATTTGATTTGTACATATCTATCGATACCACAACGATCTGCCATTAATTTGCTTAATATATGTTTTTTATGTGTTAACACATAGCTTGAAAGTTGGCTAGTCTTCAATAAATTCAAACCCCTGAATATATAAATCAAAATAAATTTTTTGAGGTTCTACTTCAGCGAAAGCTGCAATTTATCAGAGTATACACTCGAGTGATTTGGCGGGCTTTTTGACGCGCGCCCTGAAATTTTCCCGCCCTTTAAAACAAGCTTAAAGTTTGGGTTTCTCATGCAGCACTTTGGGACGTTTTTGTTTTTGGAAAAATATGCAGATTCTGACTTCAAATACTGGTTTGGTTTTTCTAATCCTTCATTAAAACATTGACATTACATCCCAAAGAACTTCTGATGAATTCTAAGCCAAGGTAATTTGCTAAGTTTCTTTTACGGTTTAAGTTTCTGTTTTTGACAAATTTCATTGAATGCTTCGATACTTGCTCCTGTAAATTATCCTGTTTGCGTTAATTTTTTTTAAGAAGTTCTGTTTTTTAATCTTTCTTCACGTACAGCTATTTGAGATTTCTATTTATTCTATTTAAACTTACGCCATTTTAATTATGTGCTTATTCAATTTAAAGATTCTTGTTTTCAAGTTTCGCTTATTCATGGATCGCCTCATGCAATGCAGTGAATTCAGATTGCATTTTAAAAGGGTTAGTGACTGATCGAAGTTCGTGGTTTGTTTACAAGCACATCTACATGTCGCTCATTAAGCAAATTTCTTGTTCTTTGTGTGGCCACATTTTCATGCCATACCATACTATATCACTCCATGCCATACCAATACCATACTATATCACTCCACACCATACCATACTGTACCATGCCACATTATACTATATTACGTCACACCATGCGATATCACGCCATACACCACTTAACATCATACAATGCAAACCATACTTTCATGCATAATGACTATGCTGACAAAATTGGACTTTGAAGGTGAATTAAACCACTCTACATTACACCATGCAAGACCAATCAACATCATTTAATACCATATACCATGCCATATCACACCACACCATACCATAAACACTACACTACGTCACATTACACCATATCACACAATGCTTTACCATACTACACTTCCCCTACCCATACCGTATCACATGCACCTCCAAATACCAAATCAAACAACACTATACCATATCAAACAACGCTATACCTTACTATATCATAACTCAACACCACATCACACCACCCCAAAACATGCGATCACGTTACATCACATCACATCGCATCGCATCGCATCGCATCACATCACATCACATCACATCGCATCGCATCGCATCGCATCGCATCGCATCGCATCACATCACATCACATCACATCATATCATATCATATTATATTATATTTAAGAAATAAAACATGTTCTCCGTGCCTTCATAGCTTGGTGAAACTTGTGAGGTGAACTTATGGGAGAATTCGAGAGCAGATCAGTGAAAACTCGAGATGCAGTCGTGGGTTTTCACCTGCTCGAGAATTCTCACAAACTTTGCCGAGGTTTTCACCAGGCTATGAAGGCACGGAGAACATGTTTTATTTCTTTTATAAAATTATTATTTTCCGTTTTAACAAAAAGAAAGACGATATACGAAGCTCGTATACTCGTATACTTTAATTTCTTTAGTGAAACTGTAACTTCTCATAACTTGGAGACAGTCAAACCATATTGTTCACGTCATTTTCGTGCTTCATAGCCCTATGAAAACACACTTGTGGACCAATCAAATCGCACGTACTATCCAAACTATTTTATAAATCATGTTATATCATAAAGTTTTGAACCTTGTCATATAATGTTTTACATAAAATTGTATATCAACACTGATATTCTGTTACTGATTTACAGCAATTCAAAATTATAACGATTTTGCAAAGAAATTGCAATAAAGAGTGCGAGAAATGCGTTATTGTCTATGGGGCAGTTTTGATTCAATAAAAAGATGTCAGCATTTGGCTTGTAATTATAATGACTTATCATTTGCACATTGCTTTCATTTCTCAACTTTTAAGACTTAAAAACCGAAGCTTTCAAATTATCAGTGCCAATTATTTAATAACATTAGATTGTGTAATTACTTTTTTTGTGAAACAATTATATCAAGTATATTCTTTGACCGGCGCCACAAGGGAATTTTATATATTTATGCTTTTATAATTATGAAAAACAAATGAAAAGAGAATTGACGTCATCATATAATTTATAAAATGCAACATCACGGTTACATTACCAAAATTAACTACTTGGGGTCTCCGACGAAGGACTATAGTCCGAAACGTCAGTTTTAAAACTCTTCTACTATAGTGTAGAACTTAACTATTTGTAAAACCGTTCCTGTAGAAACACCAACGCACCATCCATTTATGACAGTTAGCTAAAAACTTCTGTTATACCATTTGCAAACAAGAATTGCGTCGTAATTATAACGGACAACGGATGCCAAAAGTTAGGAATGTGATAACTTTGCTTGAAGCGAACTAAAGTGTTTTATTCTAATTTCTTGGCGTTTTTCCCAAGTACTTATACAGTTAATTCAAAATCGATTGAAATTCTTAAGCCACTATTTGAGTAAATACCGCAGTCTGTTTAGCCTAGTTGGTAAGGTGCCAGTACATCGTGTGGGAGGCTGGGTTCGATTCCCGGCCGGACCAACACTCAGGGTCTTAAAATAATTGAGGAGAAGCTGCTGCCTTTGCTCTAACATCTGCAAATGGTTAAACTTTCGCATCTTATCGGATAAGGACGCTAAACCGTAGGCCTTTTCTCTCGATAGAAAACTAACAAGCGGTAAACTAGTACAGTCTTGATATTCTACCGAGGGCATTGTAAGAACCCATGCACTTGTGGTTTGTCTACTGTCTAATAATTATTCATCGAGGGCATTAAATAATGTATCAAATATATATCAAAAATTATAATAATGTATCAAATATATATCATAAATTGAATGCCGCGTCGTTGTTTCTATATACAGAAACAGTTTTACAAGTAGTTAAATTTTACACCGTAGTGAAAAATATGAAAATTAAATTTTTTTAAAATTCTTTTTCATGCACTACGGTGTAAAAGTTAATTACTTGTAAAATTGTATCAAATATATATGTGAGACCCTTAAAGGCTTGTTTCAAACATCGAACTTCACATGCACCAAATCTAATGTTCTACCTTAGTTCTACCTTATTTGCATTAGATTCGGCACATGTAAAGTTCGACGTTTGAAACAGGCCTTAAATATTTGCTTGTAAAATGACACTGAAAAGCCCCTTGGGGAGTTGTCATTAAAGAATATATACTAAAAGAAGTTGACTTTTCTAGTCAGTTTAATAGCCCTCCATCATCAGAGCAGCACTGTTTAATAGGTTTAAGTTAAAAGTCTTCACGTACGTCTTTCAAATATATATTCACAACTTGTATCAAGAATAAAAAACCTCAAAATGTGAAACGAATTAATTTCTTCACTAAGAGCATTAGGTTTCGAAATCAGAACGTGCCAAGAATCTCCGAGAAAAATAGAACGCAAAGGCTTTTACTTTCTACTTCGTAGAAAAACTTGGAAATAATGTTTCTAAGCTAATAATTGTAATCAGTGAAACATCGTCTATAGTTTCTGGGGAAAAAGATTCGGTTTTTACAAGTAAAATTTGCAGTTTTGTGTATATTAAATACAAAACCTATCGTATATTTTTCCAATTTTGCTGCATGTCTGTACGGCAGACAGAGATTTGATTAAAATTCCCTGTTTCATAAATGTTTATACTCTTACTCGCAAGTTTATGTAAGAATATTTGAAGTTGGATTTTAGAAAAATCAGAAATTTGAAAGTTTTGAAAATTTTATACTTATAAATGAATGCCCGACTCCGTGCATTCTTCCGTCTACTTCATGTAAGTACTGTTTGAGCTGAACTGCTAAAGATTGTTTAGGTGATCGTGATAACAACAAGAGACTGAATTCAGAGCTGTCCAATATCATTTCAAACTAGAATATTTGATTGATTGCAGTCCATTGATTTTTCCTGTTTTTTTAGCGAATAAAAGGGATTTTCAAGAGCGCTTTGTTGACTGACGCCAAGAAAAGCTTTCGATTTCCGTAACTATACGATAGAACCACTCAAACATTTTCCTTGTAAGCTCCTATCTAAATAATAAGTCAAATTTGCCAAATTTAAGCAAGCTTTTTTTTTTCAAAGCGATTAAAAAGATTAATATAGTCATTGAAGTAACTGCTTGAGCAGTAGAAATATAAAAATAATAAATGCTTGCGTCACTTATATTTAACTGATGCAATAGCGAATGTGGAGCTTCCATTACCTGAATAACAAAAACAGGAAATAATTCCGTGTATTTATTTCAATTTTGTTTTGGTGCCGGCCAGCCTTTCCTTAAGATGTTGCGCAGTGAACGAAGGGAGGAAGCCAATTCATATCAAATCCTTTAATGAAGTGTTATGACCACAAAGTCGGAAATTTGTCGAAGTATAGACTAACTTTTGTTCAAAACAAAACTTGTGTCAATCCTATAAGTTGCTTGTAACAGTGCCAGAGGTAAAATTACCAAATACCTGAATAATTTCTTTAGAAAATCTTTTATAATAAACTATCGTCTATTTTAAGCACATCAACAGTTCCCTATTGTTTTCCTAGCAAAAAAGAAATGAATGATAAAGATATGTAGAGGATATTAGTGACGGTGGCGCAAAGAAGAATATAAAGATGTATAGTCTATAGAGGATATTAGTGACGGTGGCTCGAACTTATGAAGTTTATCTTCGAGCAGAAAAAATATTTCACGAGTGAGCGCTGCGAACGAGTAAAATCTTTTTTCCACGAGAAGATAAACTTCGTATGTTCAAACCAACGTGTAATTTTCTTTTTATTACATAGATACGAGTGTTTCGAAAATAAAACAAAATTAGACGAAAATGATATCCAAAAGTATCTTTATTTTGCGGGAAAAAACAAAGGAATGACGTCAGTGATATTTTCACCAGTGAGGATATGGAAATATGTCACTCGTATCCCGGATGTTGTTTTATATTAAATCTACGCAGTAAAACACTCATATCTATGTAATAAAACAAGACTATACACCACAACACCACATACCCTCTTTCTTAAAAAGGAATCGAACGTTTCATTTATGGGGCGAGGCTGAACGTTCTTAAATATTCTTGGGATTTTAGCCTCCAATGTTTTTATTATGTTTTTAATGTTTTCATACGTAGACTGTATGTGTGCCTTGGAAGATACGAGTTTCGATATTCAGTTGATATTTAAGTATAGTTACAACAGTAAAGAGCTGCAAATTGTTCTTGTAAAATTTCTATGTAGTATACTATAGCTGCAAACAATGCTGAAGAACTAACTATTTGCCGATTCCATGATTCGGGTGAGTTCTTGTACTCTTAGCATGTTTACACCTGTTCTTATTCTTAGTGTATTCTTACTCTTAGTGTGTTCTTACTCGGTGTGTTCTTACTCTTAGTGTATTCTTATTCTTAGTGTGTTCTTATTCTTAGTGTATTCTTATTCTCATATATCGTGTGATCTTACTTTTAGTGTGTTCTTATTCTTATATAGTGTGTTCTTACTCTTAGTATAGTCTTATTCTTAGTGTATTCTTACTCGATGTGTTCTTACTCTTTGTATGTTATTAAACTTTGGCCAATTTATTTTCAGGCAGACGTTTTTTATAAAGAAGATTCTTATACAGTAAAACAAAATGTGTCCATGCACAATTTTTTAAACTGGAACAAGCATTTGAAATTATTTTTCGCCAATAAAATGAAAGATATGTTGTTGACAAATGTATTTTAAGTATGAAAACTTGTACATAAAACTGGAACACATATTGCAGTTGTAATGTTATTTTTAGTTCTCCTCTTGATCAAGTCGCAAAGATTGGTGTATCTGGTAATGTTTGTGACGTAAATGATGTAATGAAAGCTCTCAAGTCGCAAAGATTAGGACACGCAAATTTCTGAGACCTTCAATGAGGTGAAGGCCGGACGGGTCGCTCCTGCATGACTTTTATATAATGAGCTTATATTATGTCACGGAGAAAAATATAAAAAAAAAATTACATCTGGCAAACGATTACAGTAGAGTATAAGGTAGACGACAGGATATCACATCTGGCAAACGATTGCAGTAGAGTATAAGGTAGACGACAGGATATCACATCTGGCAAACGATTACAGTAGAGTATAAGGTAGACGACAGGATATCAATATGTTTTAGTTGTAAAGGAATTTGCTAACTGAACAATTGCACACATGGCGGATTATGGTTTGGAAACTCTGCTAGGAATTAACATGGGCGTAATCTTTGACTGGTCACTAACTGAACACTCAGCATATAAAAAATACTTGTAAAATAGCTTTCTTCCGCTTACATAAATTGGCTAAATTTTGAATTTTTTCTTATTTGACGAAGCTGAAATTTGATTTAGTTCAGGATTGTAGTTCATCTAAGACAGACTGTAATTGGTTAGTTTTTGTTTTACCAAATAACCAATCATAGGGATTTTAAGAAACAAGGACGGGAGAAATGACAACGGAAGCTGTAAAAAATAGTAGTTCTCTTTTCGCGGTATGTTTTGTGTTTTAGATCAGCGATAAATTTTTAGTTTTGACTTTGCATGAGATTTTCGAACACTAAAAGGTAAAAGGTTGAGCCTCGAAGGCAAACAACGATTGTCAAATTTTGTTGCTTGACGTTCACGTTGTTACAGAACCCCAAAAGTGAGCTTTCCGCGGGGTATCACTGAAGACGACGGCGAGCAGATGGCCCGCTCGCTACATTCCAGCGTGCAACTATTGTATTCTCTGCCGTTCGAGTCGTTGTTGCTGTCCTCGCATCCTAAAGTCCCTATCAATAAAATAAAACTTGTGCAAAATGCGGCTGCTCGACTTCTTATCCCGGAGGGGGACTCCCAACTTTTTGTGGCATGGTGTTCGTCATATCTCTTGGGAGTAAAAAACCAAGGGCTTAGTTCCACTTCAGATGCTAGGGATAAAATCTTGATGATATTTACATACAATGTTGTACCTTTTAAGGCTCCTTAGTATCATACACAATACAATTCGGCCGTAGCTTCGAAAGTGACAATGAATGCCTAAAATTTTTAATGATAATGTTTTAGAAAACAACTGCCGAGTGTGGATAGTATTCAATGGCGTAGCCAGGGGGGTCCCAGGGAGGTCCCTGTGTCAATTTTTAGAGCGACCTCACTACAATACTTATCACTGACCAAATACCTTTTGGTGATTTGGTCGGCGCCGCCCCGCAGGGGGCCGGGGTCGGGGGGGGGGGGGGGGCCGGGGGGGGCCAGTGCGTCGGTGGTGTTGTG
>JAOBBB020076087.1:0-13843 GCA_025331005.2 Zoanthus gigantus
CAAAACAGTTACTGTTTATCAGCAGGATGCCTAAATTGTGTGCAATTCTACAATTGGTTTCGGCTCCATTAAATCCTCCATTAAATCCATTCAATCTTTTAATGACTTAACTAAGGTCATGCTGCTTTAGAAGATTTTATGTTGATGACAGATCCCTTTAGCTGTATGGAATGTTTCAAACAAAAATATATAATCAATTGCATATTTTTTAAAGAAAAAACTTCTGAAGATTTAAAAGTCCTTGTCTGCAAATTCAAACAGATCTCTTCATAAATCCGAATAATTTCCAAGGTTGAAAAAATAATCGTCGGTGTCTAGAAATTTATGCTGTTGTTGATTGAGACGCAAAAGGTTTAACAATCGCTCTAGTTGTATTGAGTTCCATTTTAATTACACTTATAAAAGTATTAGTGTTATAGATTTATTTAAGAAAATTATAAATTTTTAATTATTAAAATCCAACCATTAATGTAATAGCAAGATAGGTTTAAATATCATTAGCCGATACTTTCAGTTTGAAATTGGGAAAAGCATCTCAAAATTGTAAAGAGAAAACTCTACAATTTTGCTTTTAAAGACCTTTAAGAATCTCGTAGTAGTTTTTTGTTGTTGGTAGCTTTCGTAACATTATTTTGTATTTTATTCAGTAGAGTTTTAATGTAAAGATAAAGTGTAATGTAACTATAAGGTAAAAATATGGAAGCATCGCTATCAGGATTCATAATCATAAAATATAGAATTTAAAGAAATTTTAAATATGTTCTCCGATAAAATATTTAAAAATACGAGCTTTCAGCAACTGACTTGTTGCTTTCGTCAGGTTAATGAATGAGATTCAAGATGCAGATCGGGTATAGTGAGTCTGAAATTAGCATAAGGTGGTGAAGACATGATATAGCTACAAACTGTTTGAAGTTTGAACTATTAGGCTCTTTGTGTCCGTTTTGCAAAGTTTTTGCATGAAAAGCAGAATATGTCAGCTATGGCCATGTTTCGTGTTACAGTTAACAATTTTTTTTTTTCATTTCAGCCAACAATCTGAAGCGGAGCGCTCAGATCTGAAGGGTCAAATAAGAGATTTGACTAAGATAAAAGAAAATGCCCTTCGTGAAATCGCCGAGTATAAGCTACAGCTCAAGATGGCGGAGGAAAGCCGAGACAGCGTGAGGCGGGAGTTGATCGAGGCACATCGTAAAATACGCGATGGCGAAGAAGCGCGAGAGGCATCACGCAAGGAGAACATTGATCTTAAACGGCAACTTAAAGACGAGGAGAGAGAAAAGGAAGCCGTGCAACAGACAGCTAACGAACTGAGAGGCAAGGTTGGTGAATTTTGTCGCTCAATCTCCTAGAAAGTATTTTGGTTCTCCGTTATCTGGATGAGAGATCTTTTATTTACTCTTATAATTCTATCGCAGCTGGTTTTCTACGTCTGAACTATTAAGGCTGGAAAGGTGAGTAAGCTTTGGCGGAAAAATATTGAAATATCGGCAGAGCCGGGAATCGAACCGGCAACCTCGTGATCAGAAACCTTCCGAATGCTCCAGTCGTGCTGCCAGGTGGATTTTTAGGATTATTGAAAATGCTGATAAGAATAGAAATTTATTAGGATTAAAATTTAAAATCTTTTAATTTGGGGATTTTACGTTTTTGGCAAAATAGTTGGAAGGTCTTGAACTAAGCATATTTCTGGCGGATAATTCCAATTTTGAAGTTGAAATTGCGTGTTCTTTCAGGTTAAAAAGTCTGAAGCCGAGAAAACAAATCTGAGACGGGTTTTGGATGAAGCAAATCAAAAGATTTCTAGTCTTGATGAAACAAGGAGTGGTCTTCAGAAGGAGTCAAGTGAACTTCGAGCAAGTCTTAGGGAGGTGGAAAAAGCCCGGTTGGAGGCTAGACGCGAGTTACAGCAACTGCACAACCAAGTGAAGATGCTGGATGGTGAGTGTTTAAAGAGCAAGAAAGAGGTAGCTGATTTAAAAGACCAACTGGCTAAGGATGAACATCTTATTGATGAGTGTCGCCGTGACAATTACAACTTGAAGCAGAAACTAGTTGAATCAGACGGCCAACGTGAGGCAGCCAAGAGAGAAATTCAGCACTTGACCCGACGAATAGGTGAAGCTGAGGAGGACACACGCGTGCGAGAGAAAGATCTTAGTACGGCACTGGAGGAGAGCAGGAGAGGCGAGATTAAGGCACAAGATAAAGTAAAGAATCTTGAAAATATTCTTGATAACGCAACGCAAGACAACAGCGACTTAAAGCTGAAACTGTCAGGTGCTGAAGGAAGAATAACTGGGCTTGAGGCACAGTTGGCGCGTATGGAGAGCGCTAAGAATGATGTAGAATTCAAACTTACGAGTCTACACTCCACACTTCGTAGAACACTCGGTATCAGGCCACCTGGAGAGAGTGGAAGGTAAGGGTTATGTTATATAGGGGGTTTATCCATATTTACGATGCTATGTTGTCTAAGTAAGTCATCTTTTTCTGTTAAAGAGAAAGTTTACAGAATTTCTAGTAGTTAAATGCGATTAAGTTGCGGGTTAATGTGATTTTTTTGTTTTGCGATCGCTTTTTTATTACGATTTAACTTTTTGAATCAACTTATTTTAAATGCCCGTCAAATCTCCATTGCAAGTTAATAGGAACGCCTGATTACCCTTATGAAAGATTGCCAGTCTTTATGTTTGTAAGAGTCTACTTTCCTAAGTTATTTCATTTTCTTTAGTTAGTTTGTTTACAAGCTTGAAGCACATCATAATTTGTCACTTCAAGATTAAGTTTCAAGACTCTTTTATTTATGCCTGTCTTAAAAATAATAACAATTTAAAAGTATATGAAATTTGACATATTTTACTAGGCAAAGGCTAATTGAAACAGATAAAAAAGTATATCAAGTGTGAAACAAAAAAAAACATATTCATAAAGGACAAAGAAAGGAAAAAAATAACAATAACAACAGGTAACGGCTGGCATAAATAAAAGTCATTGAAAAATAGAAAATAATTTGTTTTGGAAATTTGCTTTCTTTTCTATTTTCAAATTTTCATTAATAGAATTCCATGATGTTGCACCAATAAATCTCATATTAAATTTACCATAATTGGTTCTTACATAAGGAAGTGTATAATTTTGTTTAGAGGCAAATCTTGTGTTATACTTGTGAGTATGACTCACATGGGTGAAATACATTTTAAATACATCAGGAAGGTTACCATGATGATAATCATACATAAAAATAGAAGTTTGAAAATCAACAAGGTCTTTGATCTTTAGAATTTTTAAATCACTAAATAATGGACTTGTATGAGCTCTGTAATCACTAAAGGTTATCAGATGAATAACTTTTTTCTGAAGATTAAAAAGAGGATGCAAAGATGATTGGTGTGTGTTACCCCAAGCTACTAAGCCCTATGTTAGATAGGGATAGATTAGAGAGTAATACAGATTTAAAAGAATGGTTTTAGTCACAGTGTGGCGTAATCTAGATATTACACCAACACCCGGTTTCATTTTAAATTCAATTCATACGAGAAACATGGGATTTCCAGTTTAAATTTTCATCAAACATGACACCTAGATATTTAGTGCAGCTTTCTTGTTTTAGTGAGAAGTTGTTTAAAAATAATGTTACTTCATGTGTGATTCTTTTTTGTGGTGCGTGGAAAATGACATAATTAGATTTTTCAATGTTAAGAGAGAGTTTGTTGCAACATAGCCAATTGTGCACTTTTTGTAATTCATTTGTAACTTCGGTTTCAGTGTCTATAAGGGACTTACTTGAGTAAAACAAATTTGTATCATCTGCAAAAAGATGGAGTTCTAGATCTTTTTAACAATTTGGCAAGTCATTTAAATATAACAGAAAAAGAAGAGGGCCAAGTACTGAGCCTTGGTGGACTCCCATAGAAATAAATTTTATGTCAGAATGAACACTGCCTATATACTTTAAAAATATTTTAAATATGAAGGAAGTCTGGATGATCATTTATATTTTGCCCAGATGGAGACTAGATATGTTGTGAGGTATGGTAAAAATTTTATTGTGCTGGCATCTCATCTATGTGGTTAATTGGCCCCCTGAAGAGTAGCGTATTTTCTCATTTTTTCATAACCCATCACTTTTAGACCCTTCCAAAATACTAATCATTGCCCTTACATTCTGTGCATTTCTCAGACCTACAGCACTCAGTTAATAATAATCCAGTGGTTTTATACCTTTCTCAACACTCGTGACCAATACAAGGCTGTGAAATGTCAAGAAAATTGACTTCTGCTTCAATAAAGTACCATTTTCTACAGTAATTTGCATGTGAATATCTTTAAACCCATTTTAGAGGCCAGATTCTGAAAGCCTGGACAAGAATTGATAACATTAGCAATTTGTAGGACCATGGCATTAATAAAAAGCAAAATATGGTCTCAAAAAGTTGCGAAAAATGTAAGTGTGTAAGTAAATGCTTGCAAAAGTGGGCGCGGCCGTCAAATTTCAATTAGTCATATCTCAGAAACTATTTGGAATTTTGAGCTCAAATTTGGGGAATCTTTATTTTGTCTCAAAAGAAATACTTGGGAATTTTTTTATCAAAATCTGAGGGGGTCACCTGGGAACGTTTTAGGAATTTGGGCCACTTGGCATGGAATGACCCTCCTCTTGGTCAAAGAAATATCTTTGGCTGGCTCATTCTAAGTTTTTAGATGGGGCGTTTTGTTTGCCATTTTGTTCGCCTCTACGCTACCACGTGCAGTCAGCATTATTTTAACCTTTGAGTATTAATCGTAGTTATTGGAGATATTGCTATAAGTTCTGGAGAGACATCAGACATGCGTATAGTTTAGTTTTATTAAGCTTTGAATTTGGAGCTTGTTTTCATTTGTATCTGTTTTCGCTTATATATCTGTAAGTTGATCGTAGTGTTGGAAGCGAAATAAATACTGTGTTGTTGTATTGGTTAAACTGGCTGCTTGGAAATTCCCACATCCCCAGTGTCGGCGAAATAGCCCCAAGTACGTGACAGCATGTAAACTCGATAAGCTGTACAAATCTCCCCTAACATGCTGGACTTCGGTTGCAGAATGCCCCGCTGCTCACTCGAATGGCAAAAGTGAGGTGCACAATTTTGCAGTCACCGCTATGCAAAATTTCTTGACCATCATGAGACAAGGAGCAGCCCCCACTGATCAACAAATGAATGAAGCTCTTAGGCAGCAAATTAAGCAAAATCGAGAAATCTTAAAATCAATTTTTAAGACCATTATTTTCTGTGGAAGGAACAACATTACCCTGAAAGGTCAGCGAGATGATGACCCTACTAATGCGAACCTTACAGGCAATTTCCAGGCCCTACTTGAATTTAGGGTCGATATAGGTGACCAGGCCACTCAAGCAACATCTGGCAACAGCACCTAGAAATGCTACTTACATTTCCAAGACAATCCAAAATGAAATGATCACCACCGTGGGCAAATTTATTTTGAACACTTTATCATTGGAAATGAGAACCAGCAAATTTTTTTCTGTTACGGATGATGAAGCTGCAGATATCTAAATTAGGTTTCTTGACTCAACCAAAATAATCAGAGAAGAGTTTATTGGTTACTATCTTTGTGAGGAGAGAACAGCAGGGAAAAAAGGATTTAATACTTTCTGCTGTTGCAGAGTTGGGACTCAGCATGAACGATTGTCTTGGCCAGTGCTATGATGGGGCTGGGAATATGGCAGGAAGATTGAATGGGGCCTCCACTCTAATTAGGGCAGAGCATGAAAAAGCACTCTATGTACATTCTATGAACCATAGGCTGAATCTGTGTGTCGCAAACACATGTGGGATACCACTGGTTAGAAACATGATGGATGTTGTTAAGAAGATCTCAGATTGTTTTAATAACTCTCCTCAGCAGTACTTGATTTCTAAGATTGAAGCAATGATGCCTAATACAAATCACACTGTTTTAATTGATGTATGCAGGACCAGGTGGATTGAGCGTATAGATGGGTTCGACCGAATTGTAGAGCTATTGTCCCCTGTCAAGGCAACATTTAAAGAAATCTCTTTGAATCAAGATGCCCTGAATGATGGAACCTGGAATCCATCCAGTCGCAACGATGCTCAGGCAATGATAAGTGCTATTACTTCTTTCTCTTTTATTGTTACCTTAGTTGTTGTGAAATGTATCCTAGGATTGACTAGGCCTCCTACTGTGAAGCTTCAGAAGGCAATAGATTTACTTAAGGCAAAGAATGAGTTGGCCTTACTTATAAAGTATTAATAGGAATGCAAAACGATATTGATGCCAAGCATCATGCCCTCTATGAAGAAGCTGTTGCTCTAACTAGGAGGATCTCTGTTGAGCCAAGCATGTCTAGAATAGCTCAGAGACATGTGCATAGACTTTTAATACCCCAGCAACAACTCCTGAGGTCTAATATAAGAGAAACCTCGCTATTGTGTTCCTTGAACATGCTCTCCAGCAGCTGGATACTAGATTCCAAGGTGATGTTTTTGTTTGTTACAAGGGACTCTATGTAATTCCATCAATTCCTTTGGCACAGAACCATGTTTGGAAGGATCTTTTTGAATTTTGCCAACATTAAAGACAAGATCTCCCTAATTATGCTGGTTTAGGTGCAGAATTGTTGCTTTGGGAGAGACTTCGGAAAATGCGAGATGACCAAGAGTAAGTCATCCCTGACAGCATAGATGGGACTCTATCACTAATAGACAAGGATGTTAATGTAAATATATTTTCTATAATGCATATCCTCTACACCATTCCTATTTCTTCTGCTTCCTGTGAAAGATCCCTTTCAACTCTCAGAAATCTAAAAAACTATCTCAGAAATACAATGGCCCAGGATAGATCAAATGGCTTGGCACTTATGCATGCACATCGACATATGGAGCTAGACTTAGAAAAAATCATAGATCTTTTGCTAATATGCATCCAACGAGAATGAGATTGGAAAATATTTTTAGCCTAATGTTTTGTACTACATGATCACTGATGTTTCTTGAGTAATTGTAGGTTATGTTCCATCTAGATATACTTTATCTTCAAATTGGTGGAAAACAGTACAGAGACATAAGCCAGTGTATCATAGGTACAGGTTAACATTTTGAAGCAACACCCCCATTCTTCAAGCAGTATTTAAAAAGTATACTTTAAATGTTTTCTACTGACATCGGAATTTCATAGATTTCAAATAGTTTGTTTATGTTCATTGCTAGCTCAAAACCTATAAAGCACATCTAACAGGTATGTAAGTTAAGACAACTTTTAGAATATTATTGCATTCTACGGATCCTTTCCCTTATTCTTGCTCTCCTGTATTTAATTTTTAGCCAGATCAGAAGAGTTAAAATGCTCCAAAAGAACCTATTAGGGGCAAAAAGGCAATGTGACAAATGTTTTATTATCATTTGTGTATAACTCTGCTTTGAATAATGGTAAAAATATTTTTGTAGATGTGTTCCCCTGGTAAGCTGGAATGTCCCTTCAAGAATCTTCAGTATTGTTGTTGAGAAAGTTAAACAAAACTGAATGAATGGATTTTATTTGGAATTATTGTGTGAAATAGGTTATTCCATATATTGTAGACTATCGCAGATTGCTTCTCATCCATTTCCTGAAATTGAATGACTAAAGGTTATACTCATTCAATTATAATTCATGACTCCCTTCAAGTTGAATTATTCTTTATTATGATATCATTATCACTGATCTAGAGGTTATTTTTCTTGCATGGCATGAGATGGGTGCGCTGAATTCAATTTCTTTTTTATTTTACTTTGCTTAATATTTACTTAATATTTATTTTACTTGGCTGTTTTCTTTGTTGAGGTCTTAACTGCATGATGATATTGATGATGATGGGATCCTACAGTATAGTGTGGCATTAATTCCCTTTGATGAAAAAATGACAACACATTCAGTCTGAATGCCAAGATTACAGTATTTTGAGTTATAATTGCCTACAAGAAACTCAGGTAGTTATTTCATTCTTCCTGGCCTCTTGGATGAGTCAGTCTCTGTACCTGCCAATGGCAAATAAGTCCTAATACATGTAGCGATGATATAAAAAAGCTCAGTGGAAATAAAGGAAGAATATTTGGGGTATATGTTGGCGAGAGAAAAATAACATAATAGACCACATGAAAATGAGTCTTATTTTGTGTTTTGCAAGAAATAACACAGTTTTTAGGTGCTTCATGAGTTAAAGTTTTGTGTAATAGTGCACTTAGGATGCAGGAAATGGCAATCTGAGAGCACCAAACTTCAAAACTTCCTGGACCCCCCCGAACCAGGTCACTCCAAACCCTGAATCCATCCCTGATGTTTATCAAACAAAACATTGTTTTTCATTTTAAAAGGTCTGCAGAATTAAAAATAAAGGTGGTTCGTTTGAATGCAAAGCAAAAGAAAAAAAACTTTTTTAATATACATAATTATTTTTATACTAGTTTCCAGTGTCCCCAAATAGCCACCTTAAGTTAAACACTTTGACACTTAAATAAAGTTTGTTGCTATTATTATTATAATTATTATTATCAGTATCATTATCATTATTTAAAATAAATTAAGTGACTATTGTATACATTTGAAAAACTTATGCTGTAGATTCACTTGATTGAGCAGTCAAAATTTTAGTTCTCAACTACAGCGATATTTACAAATAGACAATAGGCAATTAGGATACTTACAGATATCCTAGATGACAAACTCGGTTGTCAGACATTCTAAAAATTAAAATTTAATTACTTTCCTGTCTCAATATTTCAGTGTTTGTATTTGAAAAGTTGTTTTCTGGCGCTCCCAATTCATGAATAGCCGGATTGATTTGTCGATATGTATAAAGCAATTTTATGGTATAGTTAAAGTGATTAATAAGTGCTTTTTTTATCATTGTGAGAATTATTTTGTCAGGTCGATTCGTCAGCTTCATCAGAGCACAGATAGAAACATAAGGGATATTTGTGATGGGAAGCAAAAGACATTATGCATAATGACGTCATATGCCTTGAGGATCACTCTGATTTATGGTCTTAGTAGTCACGCTTCAGATTGTTTAAAGAGCTCTCTTTTTACAACTTCCCTAATGGAAAAAGTGTAGAAGCACAGACACTTTGGAAGAAATGGATACACCTTGTCTTGAAAAAGAATTTTTTTCCTACAATGGGCCATCGAGTTTGTTTGGCACATTTTCTAGATGAAAAGAAAATCTACTTGAATAATCTGCCGATTGTCCCGCAAACAAGTGTTGTGCAATAAGAGTATATAAAGTGTAGTAAAAATGTGGACCATAGTGGTGAGTGCGACTAAAAGCGCAAGATCCATGCATTCTGGGACAGCTCAACACCCGAGATTAAAAACAGCCTGAAAAGAGAATTGAGGGAAAAAGCCCAGCAATAGCGCCTTCAACATGAAGCTAAAGTTGCTAGCCTTTGGGATGTATCTGAGCATTCCTCAAAAACATGCTGAAGAAGTTGGAAAGTTTCATAAATACACAAGTAAATTTATATGACAATTGTAATCCTCGCCATAAACTGAAGGCTTTAAATCTCATTAATGGGCAGCAACTATCGAAATTTAATATAATTAGTCTAAATTTTCTTTAACAAAAGTACGATGCAAAATAACGTTATGCAATTAATTAATTTAAATCTAACCTTTGTGTTTAAAACATTTATTTTATAAATTTACAATTTAATTACTACCAATGTTTGTACTTTTGTTATTTTATAAGAAAGTACTAATTCTAATTTGTATACTGCTTTTTCAATAGAGAAATTATTGCAAAAAAACGAAGCTAAAAGCCCTCCAGAAAGAGCATGAAAGGTTGTCTGTGCTTCTCCAGCATCCGCAACCAAGCAAGATATACGCACTAGAAAAATCCAGCTTCATTTGGCATTGTTTTTAATGGTTTTTATTGATATCCATTCTTTTTCAGATCGAAAGAAGCAAGAGTTGATCAAGAATGTTTGGAGCCCAATGAGCAATCCTCAATTAGAATTTCCCAAGTCAATGGAGAGTGGCAGTAAGTTACGGAAGTTTAATCCCTCATGGCTTCAATTATTTCCCGGGTTAGTTTATTAACTATTTAGATGGAGCATTCTGTCTGCATTGAGTTTTATTTACGAGTCATTGCAGTCGGAATTCGACCACACTGGACAAGCTTGTGAAATCACCACTTACGTTTTGGACGAGATGTTTTGCACGAGGGCCATAGGGCAGCTTCGGAGTCATTTTAACGGACAATGTGTAACACGTAATGCATCAGTAATTGCAGTAAATAACTTCTTGAGACCAATGCAACAGCAAATAACTCCTATTGATCAGCAGTTCGATAACTTACTGCAGCAGCAAATTGCAAAGAATAGACAAATCATGAAGTTGCTGTTTAAAATTGTAATTTTTGGTAGTCAAAACAACTTCGCTTTGAAAGGCCAGTAAGCCAAGTAGTGAAAGCTTCCAAGGCAATTTTTAGCGATGATTGACTACTTAGCTAATATCTTGAAAACGCACCAAGAATGCCACATTGTTTTGAAGACAATTCAAAATGAGATGATAGCGACTGTGGGCAACTTTATTACAGATAACTTGTCCTGTAAAGTCAGAGAAAGCCATTATTTTTCTATTTTAGCAGATGATGCAGCCGATGTTTCAAACAAAGAAAATCTTTCTGTAGTAATCACTTATACTGATGCAACCAGAACTATTCGAGAAGAATTTATAGGTTTTTAACTCTGTGAAGAGGTAGTACAGCTGGAGTTGCAATCAAAGATATTATAGTTACGACTGTCGTGGTTTAGGATTATCAATGGATGATTTTGATGAACAATGTTTCCATGGTTCATTAAACATGGCTTGAAGAATGGTGCTTCTTTATTAAGCAACGAGCAGCGCCATGTCAGTGTGGCATGTAAGGACATAACGAAGCAAGAGCTGAAAGCATTCTTTTTTATTTTTATTGTTACGGGAATCAATCGCTTACCAAAAATTGTAGATTACTAGCGAGATGACACCTTCATGTGCAATGAGGGGATAGAGTGGGTTATTACGAGAAATTGATTTAGGGAGATCTTACAAAATCTCTACTTTGTCGACAAATCGAAAGCTCCAGCATATGGTCAAAATGGCTACGATCACCTTTTCAAAGTACGACCAGTGTTAAATAAAGTCCTTAAAAATAGCCAGAGAGTCAATTTACCAGGGGAAAACCTCTCTGTAGATGAAGGAATGATCGCCTTCAAGGGGAGACTGGGATTTCCGCAGTACATGCCCACCAAACAACAAAGTACAGCATTAAAGTGTGGATGGCTGCTCATTCTCAAAATTGATTCGTTGTAAATTTTGATGTCTACCTAGATAGTGAAGCACGCCCAAGCCTCTTGTGGCCTTGAGACCCCCATGGGAGTGAAAGGATTAAAAGCCACAATTAGAGAATTAATGCCTGAAAATAATGGCTTAGAATAATACTGTACAAAATGGGAAAAACAAGTTAATGGAATGACATTTATCACTGAAAACAGTTTTTATTTTATTCTGAACAGTTCAACATTTTTTTCAGACTGTCAGTTATAAACAACTGGTATATCTTACACATAACATAAAATTTACCAAAAGATCTATGTAGAACTGCATAGGTGTAATTAGTTAACTCAAAATACGTATTATATTGATTTCAAAGGTCTCCAAGTCCACAGTGCTGTGAAACATCAGAAAGTGCATTTAGCAGTGGCTACAAAAATGATCAAGAACTCTTACCATTTTGCTAGATATAGCAATATCATATTCTTCGTATTTTCTCTTGGCATATGCTGGCATATTCTGCTTGCTTGTGAAACCTGGTTTAAGGGTAGACAGATCACATTCAGAGAAGCTTCTGTTCAATGATTCCTGATCACATACTCGAGAGCCATCATCTTCTTAATCTGTTGATTCATTGAGATCTTGAGCAGGTGTAGTGTAAAATATCTCTAATTCCTTCTTCCATTAATTATCCTTATTCCTTATCACAGTTATAACACAGCTTTTATCCAGGCAAAACAGAAATATCTTTTAACTTATTAAGTTCCATTGCATCCTGTATGCTAAGCGTCTTCAAGTTTTTCTTCAACTGAACCTTGTGTTTCTTCTTGGGGTCACAACATGCCTGTCGGGGACTGGGTACAAGTTAACATTTTAATAAGTAAACGTTTTATAAATAAGTATGTATTAGAGTAAGTTAATTTAGAGTAGCTTCGGTACGCCAGTGGTCGGAGTGATTGCAGAGAAATAAATGATAATCGAGTAATAATTGAGAAGACCGATCAGAGTGCATGCATGCATGCATGGCGTACGGTCGCTACGAGGTTGGCTCCGCCTAAATGAGTCAATTAATTTGAGTTTTAACCAAGTAAATTTATATCCACGTACAGTATTTCGTTAATTCACTTAAGCAAATAATTTCAAATGGCAAAGGGAAAAGGAAAAGCGAACAACGTGGAAGGAAGCTCTGAAAACGGTGAAAAATCCAGCGAGAACGAATTCATCACTCTCGCTGTTGCCCGCGAACTGCTACTAGTGCAAGAGAGGATGTTCAAATCTTTTACGGATTCGTTAACTCGACGTGTTGACGATCTAGTTAATATCGTAGCTGACTTAAAAGCAAGTCTAGAATTCTCAAACAAAGAGATTGATGAACATAAAACTAAATTATCTTCCATCGAAGATAATATGTTGATGATTCAGTCATCTATCGGAATCTTAGAAACTAACGCAACGAAATTGCTAAAGAAATCGACGGATTTAGAAAATCGCAGCAGAAGAAATAACATTCGCATCGACGGGATCCATGAAGATAGCCCTTCTGAATCATGGGATGTTACAGAGCAAAAAGTGAAAGAAGTCTTAATGGAAAAATTGCAGCTAGACTTCACCCCTAATGTAGAAAGAGCACATCGTGTCTTCAGTCGAAAATCAAATTACAACAAACTGAAACCTAAAACGGTAAGCTGTAAGCTTAGCAGTTGGAAAGAAAAGGATTTTATTGTTCGGCAAGCTAGGAAACTCAAACCTAGAGGTTTATTCATAAACGAGGATTTTGCAGATGAAACTATCAAGAGGCGAAAAGAATTACTCCCAAAGCTAAAGGCTGCCAGAGAGCAAGGAAAAATGGCTTACTTTGTGGTCGATAAACTGGTGATTAAGAACATACCTGTAAGCACAAGAAGGCCTACAGGACAAGCTGATCCAACCGATGAACTGAATGATTCTTTCGCTAGTGCAGATCTACAGACTGACGTGTTATACAGCACTTAATGGAGAGACTGCATGATCAAGTTCTGATATTCTATGGGTAGGCAAGTTAAATATCTATGTGGCATATGCCACAACTTGGTAAACTCAAATCATAAAGCTATACAATGTGATATTTGTAATTTTTGGATCCATGCTAAGTGTAATACTATATCTATAACTGAATATCAAAATCTCCATATCTGCTGACACTTGGATTTGTAAAAAGTGCATAAAATATTTTTCCATTCTCATCTCTAGAAGACTTTGAACTCTGTAACTGTATCATCTCTAGAAGACCCTCAGATTTAGATTTACTTCCATCCTTAGATATTGTATCCAAGATTTCTGGTTTATCACAATTAGATGATTCTGATGTTGATATTAACTTACCAAATTCAATCAATTCTAAATACCACTATCCTACAGATTTTGAAAACCTTCTGACCAACCTAACTTCTCCCTCTTTCATGTTAATATATGCAGGGCCGTAGCCAGACACAAAATTTAGGGGGGGCATTTTCAAGAAACGAAAATATTTCAAAGTTGGTTTGCTACA
>JAOBBB020076173.1:0-13843 GCA_025331005.2 Zoanthus gigantus
TCTAAAAGGCGGGAAAATTGCTGGACGTGCGCCCAAAAAGCCCGCCAAATTAAATAACTTGATTGTATACTCTGATATAGGACAATTTTCGCTGGAGTAAAAGCTCACTTAAAATAATTTTGGTTGATATAGGTTGTGGTTTAAATTTTTTGAAGACTCAGCCATAGGAATATAGATTTTTTTCCACGGCCGTGCCGGGTATTGACAGATAGACCGAAATCACGTGATCAATTTTGACCAATTTCAGGCGCGGATTTTTTACAGTGAACGAAGGTTTGCTTATTAAATAAACAAAAATCTGAACGCAGGGTTGTTACAAAATCATTTTAGGCAGGTTTAATGGCAATATTTCGTGTAGCAGTGCTACTCTTTATCAAGCCAAAGCCTAAAATGATGTTGTTGTAAATCAGATTTTGTTTATTAACAATATACTGTTTATCTAAAAAATCACATATATACCTCTTAATCTCTGGAGGAGTTAATGGTTCATATTGGTCGTCTAATACTTCAGCACTAAAGATACGTCCTTTGTACAGTATAACGATATGTCGCGGATTCCTTCCTGGTGCTACAACAAAAGCAAATTTTGAGCATACTTCTCTAACGTACCTAACCATTAAGTACTAGATCAAAACATCTGTACTTCCTTTAATACATTTTCACACATACTTTCTAATAATCTAATACAATAATACCAATTTGAAGAAAGTTCCTTTAAAGTGCCGATAACATTTAGTTTTATATTTCTTCATACAAAAGTACATAATTTTAAAAGGACATCCTCGAAAAATGTTATTGATTTGAACAAAACGCGAATTTTTTATGAGATTTTAAAATCAAGAAAAATCGATGCAATTTTGGCACACCAATTGCCAAGGATTGTGACGTATATTAAGGAACCCTGCTTCTTGTAGTGCTGGAACAAAAATCCTGGAGAAGTGTTGCAGCGCGATGTAATAACATAAATGACATAAGAATAGATAAAATTCCAATTTTTTAGTTCTTCCGATCCGGTCTCCCTTAGAGGCGAAAGATATAGAATGACTTTTTCCTTAATCTACGTCACGTTCAGCTGTAGGGGTTGACCAAATAAATGTAGAGTTTTCTTGATTTTAAAAATTCGAAAACACTTCGTTTTGTTCAAATCAAAAAAAAAAAATTCGGGGATGTCCTTTAAAAATTATTTACATTATGATAAAGAAATAAAGAAATAAACGTTATAGGTACTTTAAACGCGTAAAAAAAACAACTAGCCTCATATGTAAAAAGGTATGAGGGTGTTTAGAAAGAACACATTGCTAACCAGACGTCGTTTCCGAATCTGTCGATTTAAGTTACAAAAGATTGATGTGCGAGGGTTGTGAGCAAGCTGTCCGGAAGCAGCTAGCAACACCTGCTGCTTGAAAAATTGTTTTATTGTCAGATTGATATAGAGGGAGCCTAACACAAAGAGTTAGATCTTGAGACAATTTTTATCAGTGGTTCTAACCATCATATATTGCGTTTTCATGTCACGAGTTGGTGGTAAGTTTTACTTTTCCATCCAGGGATTTGGATTTTCCCTCGTCTTTGCTCAAAAACAGAAAGTGAAGTCATGGAATTTTATGCAATTAAAGCCTCAATTCCACAAACTTCCGTTGTCACAGCAATTTAGGTAAGACAGTCTAAAAGCAAAAAAAACAAAAAAAACAAAAAAACAAAAACAAAAAAAACAAAAAAAAAACCTGTGCCATACTAAATCCACTCTTCTTAAAAACACTCTTTTTGGAAGGTAACAAAACAACACAGAATTTTAAAAAAACTATAGATATAAAAACAATATTGTTATCATAATTTATAATATGATACATTAGTTTAATAGTTATATCTACAGATAACTGCTTTTAAGCTAAGATACCTGTCTGAAAGCTGGAATGTATGTAATCTATTTCTTTCCCTGGAACTCGGCAACAGGAAAACAACCTTTTGTATTGGTACATGCACAGTGGAATGGAACCCATCTTGTCAACTCGTCTCTTTTGTCTTATAAAAGCAAGTAAAGAAATTTAAGCGGCATAAAAAATGTTACATCACTGATTAAATTATAACAAAATCTTCTTAGTAAGCTTTAAAATGTCTTGATTATTCCTATGGGTAATTTAACGGATTTGTAAACACCTTTGATTCAAATGTCTGGCTAAGCCAGACCAGCTAAGGTCAATGTCGGATGAAGATTGATTCCGAGCAAACATTGTCTCGCCATCAAGCCAACATTTCTATTTTTACCGTGTCGGGTTCCTGTCGTGTTCGTTTGACAGTGTCCTGACAAACGTCCTGGGTGGGCATGCGTACTACGAAGGATAAATCCTTTGAAAGTCTTTGAAATGAGACTAGTTATTTTTTGCCATGCAGGCCCCATGTGGTACGAAAGTCGGGCAAAATGTTGGGACCGTTTGACACGTTCATACGACAGTACACAAAGCTGGTCAATATTTGGGGACCGTTTGACAAGGGCTTTACGTGCACTATCAGGAACGTAACTACCGAAAAGGGGTTCCAGGTGGAAGCTTTATTTTTGCTAATTTTTCGAAAACGAAACGTTATCGCAAAAAAGTCTTGTAAAAAAAAAAACTTCCAAATGTGAGTAGGTGTGAGAAAAGCTGTAATGTTTGTGAAAGTACAAAAACAAACCAAATGCAAGAAGATCTTGGTCAACTTACCAATTGCCACATGCACCATACTGTCTCATGTAGACTCTCTTCCAACAAAAGCTTTTTAAATCCTATTCTTTAATTTGCCAACCCTACCTTTCCAAAACTCAAAGGAACGCCCCTGATTATCACAATGTCAGTTTCATCTTAACACACACACACAATGCTTCATATCATATTTTCCAAAATTTTACAAAGCTAAAACCAACCTGTTTTCAATCTCACATATTTTTGTTTGTTACTTTTAACAGACTTCATCAAACAACTATGAAATAAAACTCAAGAACATGTTACCGCCGTCTGGTTAGCCTAGTTGGTAAGGTGCCAGTCTATCGTGCGGGAGGTTCAAGTTCGATTCCCGGCCGGATCAGCACTAAGGGTCTTAAAATAATTAAGAAGCTGCTGCCTTTGCTCTAATATCTGCAAATGGTTAGACCTTCGCGTCTTCTCGGATAAGGACGTCAAACCGTAGGTCCAGTCTCTCGATCCTTCTACTGAGGGACTTAAAAGAACCCACATACTTCTCGCAAAGGGTATATAGGGTAGTGATCCCGGTGTTGTGGTCTGTCTCTGTTAATCTATATTACAAATAATATATTTTCATTCAATTTCCTAAAAAAGAACGCTAATGTGAGCAAAAAAATAGAGATATTATTAACCAAACCTGTACAACACTTTCCAGACCTGCAGCAAACAATAAGTAAATATGGCTGCCCTTTTCAACTGCGTTCCCTCCTCAGGAGGCCATATATCACTAATACTAATTGGTCCAGCAATGTTGATATATGGGGCAACAGGACTTCTCGGCATCAAATAGCCAACATTTTCCCACCATTTTTCCAGCTGAAAAAGAAAAGAAATTGTAACAGATTTTGAGATTATTAATTCAAAAAGTTGATTTGCATAGTTACTGAGATCTCTTTAGTGGCTCCTTTACAGTAGCAATATTACAGGGAAAAAAATAGAAAGGAAAATTTAGCACCATCTAAACTCAAAGCCAACCCGGGTCAACACTGAAAGCTTAGATGGATGTTTAAAGTGCAACAAGAAGTGTAACATATGTAAAAACTATTACTTTACTCTTTAGTGAAAAGCTCCCATTTCACAAGCTTTGCATCCAGCAGACCTTTCAAGGGGCGACTACTCGTTTTCCGGCGAGCTTTAGTATTCTCCTGGCAAAGACACTGACACTACCCAGTTTCGTAAATAAGAGAAAAAAGTGCATTTCCTTTTTTTAATAAATCTGAATATTAAACTTTACACTTTTTTTTTGTTTTTTATGTGAAACAGTGGCTAGGAGATCGTCGCACGGATGAAAGCATTTAGGGTCTGGGCCAAAAATTGATTTACAGTAGTGATAATAAATTAAGTCCAAGATTTGGAAATTTATAACTCGCCCATTTTTATAGCTTTCCCTCTAGATCTGGGAAGGAACCCCGACCTGAAAACCTTTGTTAAATCAGTGTCTCCAGATGCTATAAATGCACTGACAACAAACAAAAAAATACACATTCGAGGTCAAAAAACTTTATTTCCGTCATTTGTAAAACAATTTTTCGATTTTTTTTAAAAAAAAATATTTTCCAACACAAAGTCTTATTAACCGTCATAATCATTTCAAACATCACACACATGTAGCTTGGGCTGCCTGTGGTCAAGTCGCAACAACTCCATCAAGCAAATCGTCACGCACAAACCAAATTTGAAAAAATGCTATCTATTTGGCCACATGCAAAAAATGTGACAACCATTATGTCTGATCGACAAAGATAATTTAGAGTCCACTTTCGCAATCACAAGTCGGTCACAAAGAACAATAAAAAATCTTGCAAATTGGCTACTCCGATATATTTTCCTTTTTTTTTTTATTGAAACAATCATCTATTCTATTAGTAATGATTCCCAAGTCTTTTTTTAACCATGGAGGTTTATTAGACGGCCTAATTATGTACTTTGCACCCTCATGGGTTGAACAAAAGCAAAGAATTTCGGCATATATGAACCAAATTTACAAAACATAATTTTAAATTAGCTTTGATTTTAAATTAGTTATATACCAAACTACCGGCTGCAAATCTTACTGTTTTTACATTGTTCAATAATTTGATTTTAATTTAGCACATTGTTATTTTGTAAAGTTCTTCAAATTTGTAACAGTAAATAGTATATGAATTTATAAGCATTTTCCAACCATAGTCATTTGCCAGCTATTTTTAATCTGCTGTCCTTTTTCATGTGTACTCCAAACTATTATATTCCACCTTTTGCTGTTTATTTAGAGAAAATGAGCAACATTTGCATTAAAAGGCCGACAATAATGCGAAAATACGTTCATTTGCGCCAAACGCCATTTAATTGTGCGGAATGCACAATCAACAAGGATATCTGCAAATTTCAAACATTCAATAAGTTTCAAGTTCCATTTACATCTTCCAAAATTCAAACTCGACAAAGCTATTTTCATTTGCGCGCATTGTAGATTCAATAGGACCAAAAGAATATTCTTCTGCGTTATCGGACAATTCACTGAAACAATAAATTCAATAAATTTTTTAACCATGGCTAAACAGTCAATAGCAATTTTATTTATAAACAACCATGCTCTTAATTACAAACAATAGAGTGTACTTTACATTCCTTTCGCAAAAATGTTTTTTCAAATAAAAATGTTACATAGTCAGCATGAATATGAATAAAAATGTAGTGAAGGTATTTCTTTAGCATGTATGCGAAAAGTTACGATATTTTTTTCACCACAACCCGTATATAACTGAAAAACGTGTTAAAACTATTCTTCGAGTTCTCTGTGCTTTGCGGTTCATCCGTGCGTCTTTTTATACTGTACTTTTTACTTGCATACAATGTCACGAAAAAACAGGATTCCTATATGGAACACAGAGAGCGAATAGTTCGTGCTTTTGAGGCCGAAGCAGAGGATTACTTGTTAGTGGTAGACACGTTATGCTGACTATGTAACATTTCTATTTGAAAAAAACATTTTTGCAAAAGGAATGTAAAGTAACTCTGTTGTTTGTATAACAGCGTGAATGTTTATCAATAAAATTGTAATGGTTGTTAAGTAATGCTATTGACTGTTTAGCCATGGTTAAAAATTTTACTGAATTTATTGTTCACTGAAATGAATGCCGGAAAATGCAGAAGAATACAGTATTCTTTTGGTCCTATTGAATTTGCAATGCGAGCAAATGGAAATAGCTTTGTCGAGTTTGAATTTCGGAAGATGTAAATGAAAGTCTTATTTTGAAACTTTATTGAATGTTTAAAATTATGCAGATATCCCTGCTGATTGTGTACTTCGCACAATTAAATGGCGTTTGGCGCAAATGAACGTATTTTCGCATTATTGTCGGCCTTTTAATGCAAATGATTGCATATTTTCTCTAAATGAACAGCAAAAGGTGTAGATCTCAAAATTATTTTTATGTGTGACAATATATGTGTGACAGTAGTCTTTATTGGATTTTTAATGGCTCTAAAAATCCTAGAGAGTATCAATTTTTTAATTATTTTTTATCAAAAAAAATTTAATATACTTGGTTACACACCGTTTATTTTTAATCTTAACCATGCGTAACCTTTTTGTGCTTTCATCGTGTTTTTTCGATTCTTTACTAATATTATTATGATCTTTTTAATTGTGTTTATAGGTTATGTTTTGTGACATTAAAAACCATATTATACAGGAAAAGAGAATCATGACGGAACAAGGTATTGTTAAAGGAGAACTAAATGCTAAAACTTACCTATTTTTGTTTGAATATATTGGTGTAATAGATTAACTCTGAAGTTTTTTTTTAATTTAAGTCAAATTACATCGAGAAATTAAATGTAGAAATGAAGAAAATTCTCTAGAAAAGGTTTGATAACGTGGTCGCTAATTAGATTGTCAGCGGTATGGTATGACGTAGGTTACAATATTCAGAGCTTAAACATGGCAGTGTGCTTTGAAATCCTGATATTTTTTCGCGATCTATGTCTTGCGAAGTTTTTTTTCTTTTATAGCAACCAAAAGCCGCACAGTAACCATGCTTCTCCTCGTTTTAATCATTCTAATATATCTTTGTAAATAAAGAAAAAAATATAATAAAAAAATAATTTAAAAAAAAAAATCATTCTAGTATTGTAACCTACGTCATAAACGACTAAACGACCGCTGACATCACATATTGAGTCGCCGATCAAATCTTGTCAATTCGTTACAAAACATCAAATTTTTCTAAACTGCTCGGCTGACAGCTTAAAAATACTTCGTATAATTGTTCTACTATGCCTAAATTTTCAAACGGTGAAAAGTCAACTTTAGGGTTCAGTTTTCCTTTAACACTGTTGTAAATTCGTAACGTCGACTTTGCTGCAACGAATTCCACTGATGGATGCCCAATGCTAAAAACATCAGCTTTGTGTTTTCCCTATGGCGATTATCAAACTTTTCAATCTAACTGCGAAGCCTGATGTATTAAGAACAATTTGAAATTCATTGTGGGGCCAGCAAGTGCGTGTATTTGTAGAAAAAACACGAACTGGAAGTCTCTAACCTGATACATGACTTCACTAACATTGAGCAAAAGTTTAGAAAAAAAAATCTTTAAATTAAATAATTACATAATTAAAATGGCGTTGTTTAAATAGAATAAAATAAAAATCACAAAAAGCTTTTCCTGAAAAAAGTTTAGAAATAAGAACTTTTAAGAAAACGTAAACAGGATAATTTTCAGGAGCAAACAACAAAGCTTTCAATAAGTTCGTGCGAACCTGAAGCTTGAACCGTAAAAAACATCTTTACCAATAGGCCCTTTGCAGTTAGAGGTCACGTGACCTTACTCAACTTAAATTTATTAGTTCTGTCAAAATGATTTTCAGAAATGGAAAGAACGGGTTAATGTTAGTTAGAAGGCAGAGTTTGAAGTCTCAACGTTAAATACTTCAAAAATGAAAGCGAATATAAAATCAAAATTTTTATAAGGAAATGTATGTGAAAATGGTACTGGAGAGCACGTGTTGCTTTCCAGTCATACAAATCCATAGAAAATAACCTATTTTCTGTTGCTTGTCATTTTTTTACATATTTGAAGTCATTAGCTGAAACTTTGCCATTTTACTAATGTCAACTTGCTCTTTCCATTTCTGGATGCCATTTTGTCATAGCTGATTGATTTAAGGTAGCTGTGGTCACGTATTAGCAGTCCTTTAGGAAGTAAGTTCAATAATTTAATGAAGGATTAGAAAAACTCGACCAATATTTGAAGTATATTCACAAGTCGACGTGACATGAAGTTCCTCGATTAAGTAAACATCACCATCTTGTCAATTAAAGCTAGGAATCTGCATATTTTCTTTTCCAGTGTTCTCCACCATAAAACAAACCAATTTCAGTGATTGTAAATCCGGTATTCAGTAGATCTGATTTATTGTTTTGAACAGGGTTTAAATTTGAGATAGATTGGAAACTAGGATAATGTAGTGTTTAAATTGTACCGAGAAATACTGGAAACGAGTAAAAAATAAATGTGCGAGCAAACGAGAAAGAGTCGGATAGTTTTGTTTTTCTTTGATTATTTCCTTTTGATATAGTTGTGTTCGTTCCAAAGAGATTTAAGCATGTTATAGGAAAACATCAGGCAAAGGGTTGAATTCCATTTTGAAAAAATCGCTTGAGTGTATACTTTGATAATTGATAACCTTTCGCTGGAGTTAAAGCTCAAAAAATACTTTTGCCTCATATTCAGTGATTTCAGTTTATTGAATTGAAAACCTGGCTATTTTCAGCCAAGGTTTAAATATAAAGGTTAAACAAATTAATTCGCGGTCGTGGCGGTATCTACAGATATGTCGAAATCACGTGATCGATTTTGACCAATAGTGCTGACGGATTTTTGCAGTGAACGAAAGTTGCATATTAATTAAGAGATAATAAACAATGACGTAAGCAATCGTTCAACTGTTTAGCAATTGTTGCATACACTTGAGTGTGGTATGAAGGATTTTGCAGTTTCAAGAAAATATAGGCGATTTTCGTGTGGCATGATTTTACTTCAACCACTAAAATTAGACTCTAACAGACCTCCGCAAGTATTAAGGGACTATACATTGACTAGTGTCAAAGGTTATCATAACCCCCACTTTTTTGGGCTAGAATTTTTACCGAAACGCTTCAAAGCCACATATTTATTTGCATAAGCTGCCATAAATGGCAGGAGCTACCCGCAGAGAATTTCTTTGACTAACTGGGCACCTTTTGTTAATCAGAGAAAGCAGAGAGATCTCATCGTGTAAAGACTTACATGCTGGTCGCTTCCTACTCCGGATTTAAGGTAAAGTTTTCTAGTTGGTTACCATTTGTTTTCTTTAAATTCTTAGATGAAAGAGGTTATTTTTTTTTATTCCTAAACGGAAACTAGGCTTTTGCGTTACTTCTTTAGAAAGAGGTCTTTTTCAAAGCAAGAACACATATTTGAAGTATGGAAGGGAAGGTTTTAACTGTTGAAAATATTGCTTTACTGGCTAAAGTTAAGCGACAAAGTTCTACTTTAGACGAAAATTGCTTTAATTTCAAAGTTGAGAGAGAGAGAGGCTTGCTTCATAATGACATTAAAACGTTTCTCAAAGAAAGCTGGTTCATCTCGGGAATTCAAATATACTAAGGATTAACCCTAAAATCCTCAAGGTGGGAGGGGGGGGAGCGAACGGACCCCTACCCCTCGATTTTTTTTTTACCTCAAATCTGAATTCCTTGACCAATTGCCAAAAGTTTTAGCACAACTGTTCCTTGATAATGAATATATGTTTTGACATTAATTAAATGACATCATCATTGATAACGTCATCAAAAAAGTTACGAAAGTTGGATTTTTATAAAATTTTTGTAAAATTACTTTTTATTTTTTTCCAGTATTTTGCATTTCTATCACATAAACGATATTTCCTATCCATTTCTTATAATGTCTCTCAATTTTCGACAAAATCCCCAAAATCGAAATTTAATCCAAGATGGTGGCCATCATCATTTTATAAGCCTTGTTCGCCATGGTAACAAGATAATTGGTACGTGATTAGTATTAAATGAAAGTTCGAAGTTCAATTAACATTCATACAGAATCTCAAGTCGATCGGTCCACGCATAGCGAAAATATTGGGGAGGGGTCCAACAAACTGCCCTCCTCCTTCCTTTGAGACTATATGTTTGGTAAAAAGGCTTGAGGCTTGACGGATTAAATTATTTTGTTTGCATTCGAATTAGCCTGAGCCGTCTTATTTAAGGTAAAATATACTTTTAATTTTTTTAAGTTAAGGACGATTCTAACTTGAGTGCGGACATGAGCACATAGCTACGTGTATTCGGACCTCTCATTATTGATTATTAATTATTTTTTGTGAAGTTATTACAAATAAGTTTTAATTTAAACGGATATATATATATATATATATCTATCTATAGTAATTAATGTGTTTAAAAGCTATAATTTCCTAACAGTCAAACAATCATTGTAATATATTACGCCGATGTGACGTAGCTACTTTGTATTACGTCACGGGAAAGTTGTTGATCACACGGCTGCTTTTTAGACGCAGAACAACACAGCGGAAAAGACTCCCAATTTTAAAACTCCTGTAATTTCATATAGTAATCATTCCTAAATTTGTGTGGTCTACCTTGTGGGCTTCCAAAATGTCCATTCTTAGATTCAGCAAGCGACATTAATTCAATTAAACAATACTCAAATCACGTATTTTTACTTGAAACATTTTGCGCATGCGATCACCTAAACCTCGCACATACGCTTTAGCGACGGCGATTTGAGACTGAAGACATTTGGAGCCCCGTTAAATTTAACTCTGTTAGTTCTTCTGAATTCATTTGTTAAGCTCTACTGCAATTTATTATTTTACTTTTGAAAGATATGTAACGCGAAAACAGTATTTAAAGAGAGTTTAGGGACTTAAAGCAACGACAACGGCTCTGGAAAATTACGTTTCTGGTTTGCCATTTACTTCTTTGTGCAAGTCATTAGGGTTTTATTTTCTTCGCCATAAACTTTGTTAGCATAAAACGATATAATGTATCGCATGAAGCTAAACAACTCATTACATCCTTGTAGTCCTGAGATCTCTAAAAAATTCTGTTTATGATCACTTTTTAATTTTAGTGACAACTACATGCAGGTGCTTAACTCGATGCATTCCAACGGCGTTCAGGGCCATTCCATTCAACATCCTCCCTCCATTCCCCCCCCCCCCCTCCCCACCAGGATTGCGAGGTTATATATTAATTAGTGCCCTAAGAAATATCAAACTTTGGATTACCCTGAGAAATGGGCCTGCTGCTTATAAGAACATCTGTTGATGATATTTGACACTTTTACTTAACTTCAAAAAAAATAACCAAGAAATAAATACTCTATGGCTATTTAGTATAAACCTACAAACGATCTAACACGCATCCTGTATTTTGATTGGCTTCTCTACAAGAGTTCTATTTGTGATAGCCTACTAGTAGAAAAAAGATGGCGGATCAAAATAGTGATGAGCCCCGTTTTGCTATAATATCAAACGATTTCATCGATTTTTTTTCGTAGTCCATTCGTCCTCGAGGTCCATTTGTTAAATATACTGAGTATTCCTCAGAAAAAATGGCAGTAAATGAAAGAAAAAATGACCATAGAATGAATAGCCATCTCCAGAAAAACTGCTTTGATCAAAATACCCTTTAGAAAAGTTAGCCATGAAAGGTGTACCCTGTACCCTTAAGAAAATCTCGTCAGCGAAGGAAGGGGGTGGGGGGTATGTGGATTTAAAATGGAATAGCCCGTAGTTATTGTATTTACTATGTTCTTTGCCGCCGTTCTCATTGTTTAAGGTCCCTTCAGATTTACAGAGTGCGTACTTACCTTGATCATAACAACTAAATTTAACCTCCAGATATTTAGGTATTCGGACACAAGGGTCACCGAAATTGTCGTTCGATGCAAGGAGTGTACACCTTGTTTTGCCTTCACACGCTTGCTTGACGATCTGGTATGATGCAGCACTCTTACAGTCTAAATTTTTTATCCATCTACTTTTACAGGTATCACGTCGTAATCGGCCGTAATTTGCTTCGAGTACATGAATCAGTTCATCTCCAGGACAATCGATTGAGCTCTCCCTACCCTCGCAAATGATTGCTGTGTTTTTTGCTTTAAGATTAGAAAGAAACAGACATAATGATCAGAGCCATACATATGCCGCCTGGTTACCCTAGTTGGTAAGGTGCCAGTCTATCGTGCGGGAGGCTCGGGTTCGATTCCCGGCCGGACCAACACTAAGGGTCTTAAAATAATTGAGGAGAAGGTGCTGTCTATGCTCTAACATCTGCAAATGGTTAGACCTTCGGCGAAAGCATAAACTCGTGTCCTCGTCTTAAACTGACAAAAAGCGCCACGACTTTTGACCTCCACCCCAAAATCAAGTGAAAATCGCAAGCTACGACAGTATGTAGTGCAAGAAACTGATCTTTCAACTTCAAAAGTTAGCAATTCGTCGGGGCAACGTGCTATCGCTCTCAAGGCATCAGCTTCTTACATCACTTACGGCGATGGTAAGTGGTAACACATTTCAACTTGGAGTTAATTAAATCTTCATAACAATAACAATAACAATAACAACAATAGCAATAGAAATAACAATAGTTATAATGATAATAATAATAATAATAATAATAATATCAAATTTAGATTGCGCAAAGTACATAAAAATGTTCACTTGCACTATTTACAGTATTAATCTATCTTTGAATTAAGCTATCAGTATTGAATTAATCTTGCTCTTCATGGAGCTGACGCTATGGAGGAACGGAGAAAAATGTTTTATTTCTTAACCATTGAACACAAAAAAGGCACGTTGAAATGTTACAAGGTGCCCAAAACCGTCTCGCCTAAACCGCAGTTTTCACTGATACGCCGCGGAAAGTTTACTTCTGCGGTTCTTTAGACAACGTGAAGGTCAAACAACAAAACCATCAAAGGTTAGCTCCCAGCAGACGCTGGTACTCATTTACCTACCTCGGAAGGATGGAAAACTGAGTTAAGTTAACTTAGATAGAAAAAAAGGTTACATAAAGATTCAAATATTGGCAAAAGCTGGGGATCGAACCACAGACGTTGTGGCTAGAAGGCAGAAATATTACAGACTTACGTGCACAGTTGTTCCAGCTGGCCATGGTAGTGTAACACCAAAATGTATGATGGTTTTTTGTGGTGCAGTCGTTGTAATATTTCCCTAGGTAACTGAATGGTAAAGCACAACAATTCCCCTGAAGGGTCCACCTGGTGCAGCGTCCAGACCATACTGTTGAGTAACAAATTAAAAGTCTCAATAAGATGACTTGCAGATACTGCGCACAAGTAGAACTACAATTCAGAACAAAACTAGCATCCTCCACAGGAAACTC
Source organism: Zoanthus gigantus (assembly GCA_025331005.2). Lineage (NCBI taxonomy): Eukaryota > Metazoa > Cnidaria > Anthozoa > Zoantharia > Zoanthidae > Zoanthus > Zoanthus gigantus. Next base: position 13,138 of record JAOBBB020076173.1, read on the forward strand.
GTTCAACCATCGCTTGGCTAGCCTAGTTGGTAAGGTGCTAGTCTATCGCACTGGAGGCTTGGATTCGATTCCCGGCAAGACCGTCACTCAGGGTCTTAAAATAACTGAGGAGAAGATGCTGCCTTTGCTCTAACATCTGCAAATGGTTAGATCTTTACGTCTTCTCGGATAAAAACGTTAAACCGTGGGCCCTCAGAGACATATCTGTGCCGTCGGTTTATGTGCGTTTGTCTTCCTGTTATGTGAAAGGTCTCCATCCACCGTAGAGTGGTAAAGATGAGGGCTACAGGCTTGTTAGCCTTGGGCTATTTAGTGTTAACCTCGCTGAAATTACGCAGACATTGTTTTAAATCGATTCTACACTCCTCTGGGAAACTAAAAAAAATCACACTTTTGTTTTAAAATCTAGCACGTTCATTTGCGTCCCAGTAACTATTTGAATTAAATTACCATACAAAGTATCACGTTTTAGTAAGGGTGGGGGCACCTGTAGTGAGAACTATTCCTATTTATTATTATTATTATTATTGTTATTGTAATTATTATTATTATTATTATTGTTATTGTTATTGTAATTATTATTATTATTGTTATTGTAATTATTATTGTTATTGTTATTGTTACTTTGGTTATTATTATTGCGTTCGACGTCAGGAGAACGCAATCATAATCTTGAGCAGGCGGAAAAAATCTCGATTTTGTGGTT